>CAUYSK010052141.1:0-16135 GCA_963575035.1 Avahi laniger
CAAAGTGAGGCACCTCAAGAGCAGAAGAAAGGGATCCATTTGTACTCGCCATCAAATTGGTACTAACTGATCAACACTAGGGTGATCACATGGCAGAAATACTCTCCAGGGATTAGGGGGATGGGGGGGAAAATCTACAACTAAGGGACGTGGGGAGCACTAAAGGGAGGGAAGGGCACGCCTTTAATCTGCATATGGGTGGGGCAAAGACATAAAGTGTGGCTAGAACGTGTGTACCCTCACAATACCTTGGAATAATAAAAAAAAAAAACAAAAAAAACAAAAAACAAAACCTAAACCCAGATCGATTCCTGGTTAGATTAACTCAAAACCTCACATTTAAGACTTTTCAGAAGGAGACACATGTCCATTTCTAGGCATGGACATTGATGACTTCAGTGTCTACTGTTCTTGTACACACACGACCTAACATTAAATCAAAAAGTATGAGACACATAAGAAAAGTAAGAACAAAGTAAGGAAACAGTTTATAGTCAAGATAAACACCCAGTACATAGAGAACCAGACCCAGAAATGACCCAGATGTTAGAATTGTAAGAGAAGTGCTTGAAAATAATTACATGATTTTTGGTTTATGCCCAGTTTCCTAGAGAAATAATTAATAGCACCCTCTTGCATTTACAGCAGCGTCCTGGGTTGAACAGTAATTTTTATGATCATCCTACTTGTAAAAATTTCATATAATTTATCTCTTTTAAACTTCACTGTTTGTGAGCCAGAAATTATTATCCCCATTTTATAGATGATAAAACCAGCCTCAGTAAGCTTAAAAATTTGCCCAAATCACATATCCAGAAAGAGACTTTGCTACTATTCAAAGTATTGAGTTGAAGTTCCACTCTCCCAATTTTAAGCATCATTGAGTCATATAATTCTTACATTTTTATGCGTTTCTCCTATTTTAGTGTAGAGCTAAAATAGACAAGGGATTGTTCTACATAATTTATGGAATTTCCTGAAAGTCTTATTTCCAAAGTCTTGCATGGTTTTCTCCACAAATGTGTCTTCCCCTGGTAAGAGAATAGGTCCTTCTGATCAATTCTACATATATTTTAAGCCGTTTTTCAAAACTAATCATTGATCTTTCTTATTATTTCTTATTTTAATATCTTATGCAGGTTGTTTTTCAGTGTGCTGGAGAGAAGTCCTATCAAAGCAGAAATGCTCTCACCTTAATCAGAACCAGTTCCCAAGCAAGGCTTTTGAATCAATTCAGTTAAACTCAAAAGTAACAGGAAAATAAACATTCTGTTTTAGAGGCAATAACACAAAAAGAATACTACAGTATATCAATGGCAACAACTAGGAATAAATAAAAGAAACTATTTTATTTTTTTTTAAATTCATAGTCACAAGAATGAACATCTTTTACTTATGAAAATTATATGTCCAGTTTACACTCAAAATTCTAAAGATTAGGTATATCATAATAGGAATTAGATAGAGATAAAAGTATTGTTTAAAAACACTAGCAGATGTGTCTGAGGAAGAATTCAGTTTACCATGATGATGACAGTAAATTCTCTGAGCCATAAGATGAAATTCACCAAAAAACTTCGGCTTCTCTAATAACTTAAGCTCCTATAGGAGGTATTAGGTTGAGTAGACTGAATAGGAAATCAACTCTAAGTAGTTTTCTAAGAGTATTACCATTTCTACTGACAGTGTAATTTTGTAATCTGTATAATACCCAGGAGTGCATATTATATCCATTGTCCATAGAGCTGAAGATTAATTACCAGTAATGATTTTTGGCAGGCAAAAAGGCTTTTCTCACTTGCTTCCTGATCCTGGAAACCACTTATCCTAACCATATTTTATTGAAAATCATACTGAATTGAGCTGCTTGGCTTTTTTGAACAGAGTATGTAGAACAAAATCTATTTCCTATTGAGTGTTGAAGTGAAGTTTTGTTGCTGTTATTGATGTTTGTTTTCCTTCCTGTTTCTTCAATATTGTGCTGGGAATTGCCAGGCCTTAACATGGATGGTGTTACTTCCTCAGACAAAAGATTTCTTAATCTTGATTTAAAAATCATCCTACCAGTTATTTTCCCCCAATTTCTTATAATAGGCAGCTTGTTTCTAATTTAAAGTGAATCATACATTTTGAATTGTATCAAAAATCTAAATGCCAAACCCAACGGTCACATAGATTTTCTTCTGTATTTCCTTTTAGACATTTTACAGTTTCACAATTTAGTTTTAGGTCTATAAAACATTTTAAGTTAATTTTTGTATATGAAGTGAGGTATTTGTCAAGATTTTGTTCCGTTTCATTTTGTTTTGCTTATGTTGTCTAATTGTTACAGCACCACTTGTTAAAAAACTACCCTGTCTTTATTGATTTGCCTTTGCATACTTGTTAAAAATCATTTGATTTTATTAGTGTGAGTCTATTTTGATGTCTCTAGTCCGATCTGCTGAACCTTGTATTTATTAACTCCAATTTCTTCAATACCACACTGTCTCTATTTGTGCAGCTTTATAGTAAGTGTTTAAATCATGTCATATAATGTGAGTTCTGCATGAGTTCCAAACTCAGTTAAAGTGAGTTTAGAATTATTTTTGCTATTCATTTTTTTTTGCCTTTCCAAAGTATTTTAGAATAACCTTGTCAATATCTACACAAGATTGCCTGGATTTTGATGGGAATTGCTTTGAATTTATACGTCAAATTTGTGAAAATTATATCTGAATAATATATAGTCTTCCAATCTATAATCCTACATATCACTCCATTTATTTAGATTTGCTTTGATTTCTTTCATCAATATTTTGTAGTTTTATGCATACAGACCCTGAACATAATTTGTTAAATTTATAGTTAACTACTTCATTTTTCTATTATAAATGGTATTAATTTTTTAATTTTAAATTCTGATTTTTTATTGCTAATACATAGGAATACAAACAAGTGACTTTTTTATATTGACTTTGTGTCCTGAGAGTTACCTGTTAATTCCAAGATTTTTCTCTTTTTTTTGGTAGCTTCTTTTAGATTTTCTACATATACAACTATGTTGTCTATGAATAAAAATATCTTAGTTTCATTTTTTCTAATCTATATACTTTTTATTTTTTTCTCTTGCCTTATTGCACTAGCTAGGATTTCAATGTAATTTTGCATTGGGTAGATGAAAGATGGCACCTTTGTCTTGTTCCATATCTTAGAAGGAAAGCATTAAGTCTCTTACCATTAAACGTAATGTTAGCTGTAGATTTGTTGTAGATACCTTCTCTTAGCTTAAGAAAGTTCTTTAGGCAGAATGATTATGATATAAGTCAGAAACTTAGTTATCTGGGATAGCAATGTTTTAAAGCAATGTTTCAAATTGATATATCTATTCCATCTTTCTGTTGGTTGATATTTACATGGTGTATCTTTCACTATCCCTTTACTTCAGATATCTTTATTTTCAAATGGATTTATTCTAGACACCATACAATTGGATCTTGCTTTTATGTATGATCTGATAATTTCTATCTTTTAATTGATGTGTTTGTACCATTCACATTTAAATTGATCATGGATAGAGTTGGATTAAAATCTGTAATCACTCTTTTTTGTTACTGGTGTTTTGATTTTCTGAGTTTTTTTAGGACACATTATCACTTTGTCGTGTTATGCATGTTGAGCTTGTATGTTTTGTTTGTTTGCTGTTGTAACTTCTCTGTGTTTAAAGAGGCATATTTAGGGTGATTTCAAACTATGTCACTGCCTCTGCCATCTGAGTCAGGTGTCAGCTGGGTTGGTTTCTCCTGAGGATTCACTCTAATCACCTCTTTAAAGACCCTGTCTTCAAATACAGTCACAATTTGAGGTACTGGCAGTTAAGACTTCAACATATGAATTTGGGGAGAACACAATTCAGTCCGTAACACTCTTCTAAATAATCTGGTGACCTTACTTAAGGCTCATTTTTCCACTCACATCGTGTATCTCATTTTTTCCAATTTTCACGTGCAACTCACTCTCTTCATTTTTTATCCAATCTATGTTCTATCACTTTTAAACATTTCCCTTTACTGGTTACATTCTAGTTTGTCCCATCTCATGCCCACCTTTCCATCCAAATTGCCACACACACACACACACACGCACAGTCTCCACTCCCTCACCTCCCACTAACCCAATCTACACTCACCTTCTGCTGACTCTTAAACCTGTCATAAATCTGGCTTAGTCACTAACATGCTTCCAGCATTAAAATGTTATAACCAAGTCAGGTATTATGTACAAATTGGACGATCTGAGAATATTTAATTTTTAAAATTATCATTTGTTCCCTTAACAGCATTTGAAATAGTTGATTATACATTCTTTCTCAAATTGCAATCATCCCTTGGTTTCCATATCACCACATGTTCCTGAGATTTATCCTACTCTCTGGTTATTTTTACTCAATATCTGTGTCAGCTGTCTCTATCCACTTGAATGAATTGTCTTTTAGGCACCTCAACAACAACTACAAAAACCATATAAAACTATTTTCTTTTTTTTTCTATACACCAATATTTTCTCTGTGACTCAGTGGCATATTTAGCAAGTTGTCCAAGCCAAAAATTAAGGACTCACATTTAAACTCTTTTCTCTTGAAAAACTTAACACACCCAGTCAATTGCAAAGTCCTATCAATTTTTATATTTAATTGCTTGTCAATACCATCCTTTTTGCCCATCTTCATTGTTGGAATTGTGGAAAAAGCTAATATGATCTTTGATTTATAATAGTTAACATTCATTCAAAAATATTGGCATCTTGTGTACTGTATGCATTGTTCTAGGTGCTGGGAACACAAGAGGGATCATACCAGGTGACATCCCTGCCCTCGGCTTGCTTAACTTCAACAAGCAAGTGGTTATTGCAACTTAACTGGTTTCTATTTCTCTAACATTGCATTACTCAAATAAATTTTTGACCCAGCAGCTAAAGAATGTTTTTAAATACTACAATATGATCAAATAACTCCTGTGCTAACAATCATTCAGAGTTTGCGATTACCTTAACAAAAATTAGAAACTTCTCACCAACTATTTCACTGCTTATCTGTTTGACCTCCTTGAATACTATGGTACTTACACTCTACACTCTAACTATACAGAACATCTTTACATAAATAATTGGGGAAGAAAGAAAGCCTTATAGAAATGAGCAAGGACGTGCAACCATGTCCAGGAGCAAGCCCTTATACCTGCCTCTGTACTCACAATCTGACAAAGCAAGCAACACATATAAATAATTACAACACAAGCTGAAGATTTATTAACTCTATAAAGTAACCAGAAACTATCATATAGTATATCAGAAAGAAAAAAGTCTTACTTCTTTAAATATTCAGGGCACTCATGGAAATGGAAGGGAAATGGCTTAAAAGCAAGTATGGGGAAGAATTTCAATATAGAAACATGCTCAGCAAAGCAAACAGAAGAACAGAGGGAAAAAGCTAGAGGATTATTGGGAAATAAGGAATGATGCTGTGTGGTTTAGGTAAAATAACCACAGATTGGAATAACGAGAGACAGGGTTAAAGGAGAGGCCATGATATTAAGTGCCTCCAGAATCAAATTATGGAATTTAGAATTAATTCTATATGAGAAAAAGAACAACTAAAATATTCTGAGTAGGGAAGTACCATTCTCTAAGCAGTATTCAATAAGAACATTATATGCTGACTCATTATTGGACTTCCCAGGAAAGATGTATGACTGAATACATGTTGAAATGTGAGTTTCTTTCTAAAACACACACACACACACACACACACACACACACACACACACACACACACAGATGTTATAAACCTTTGCTCAAAAACAAAAAAAGGAAATTATCCACAAACGAGAAACAAACAAACAGAAAAACCCTCATCACTGTAGTCAGGAGGAAGTGAAGTGATACAGCACACAGACTGTTGCAATCCAATGCAGGAAAACACTGAAAAATGGAAACATGCTCAAAATCAGTAGAGACAAAATAAAGGAAGGAAAGAAAACCTGATAATCCAACAGAAAGCCTAAAAGATGAAAAGAAGCAAAGAAAAAACCACAGTAAGTGGAAAGCACAATATATGATGCAGAAATAAAATTCAAATATATTAGCGTGCACAATAGATTTTCAGTCCCATCAGAATACAGTCTTCACAAGGGTAGGTTTTTTTCTTTCCCTGCTTTGTTCACTGATGCATCCTCATTATTCATAAGAAGACAGTCTTATTCATAATAGGTACTAAATAAATAGCATTTGAATAAAAGGTAGTGTTTAATCCATGTGCAAAATTGTTTTTTTAATGCATCCTTTAAAAATTCTTCACAGTAATTAGTGAAACAAGGACAATGTTATAAATGTGTATTGATAATGTATCTCAAGGGCCTTATCTCGGCATAGCTCACAGAATAATAGAAAACTTGGACCTCTACCTCCTGACTCTTTATTTACCTCTTTTCCTAACACGTGATAATCATTTTGGGCACTCTCTAAATGCTGAAAGCTATTCGCTGATTTAATGTGAAGCTGCGATTGTTACTGCAGTTGCTAGACAGATGGGCTCTGTCCCACATCTCCCATGAGCTCTTTTCAACTTTAATGTTCTGTTGAAAGTTTTCTTTATCAAATATCTAAATCAGATTAGACTAAATTGAATAAGTCCAAATCCTAACAACTTAGACAAAATTATGACAAATTGAAATTTCTGAACTATTGCTAACTGACAAAGCAAAGGAAAATGGAAAATAGAGTTTGCTAAAAATAAATCCATTTCCATAATTTCAAAATGAGATACTCGATAAAAGTCTGAAATATATTAATAAAGAATGGTAATGCAATGTAGCACTTTAGAGATTATGCTTTATGGAGGAAAAATTAAATATAACATTGTTTAAATTGGAGTATAGTATCGGAGAAACAGTTGTTTCTGGAATTTTTTCAGCTATTTATTTAGACATTCACATTGAAAAGTTCTGTCAATATTTTAATATGCTCTATTGTTATAAGCCACATATGTTAGAGGTGAGTTGGAATATACAAAAAATATAATTCAAAATTTCCCTCCTTTAGATTTTCTCATTGTGTACCAGGTATTGAGAAAGTATAGCATGATTTTTAACTGGACCTTGGCATGATCTGAAGTACCCAAAGAAAGAATAAATATATTTAGGAGCTAGTTTTTAAAGGAACTATTGAAATTATTGAACCACTAGCTAGCCTAGGGTAAAAATAAGAAAAGTTCATATTCACAAATTTAAGACCACCAGCTGCAAACCAATCAGATGTAAGGGATAGACATATGAGAGAATACTTGGCACATCTATGTTAATATAATTAAATACCTGAATAAATTAAAATTTATTAGTGAAAATTCACCAACGTTGACATGTGAAGACACGCACATGAATGAGAGAGAGACATGGAGTTATTGTTCCAATGCCCTGTAAAGAATTCCCGCACCTAAACAGTCTCAAAGTGACCTCCTTCTAACTTTAAAGAACAATCATTTTACGTTCTTTAAATAATACCAAACCATTCCCTGTTTCTCTAAACACTGTCTCTGGACTACTTGCATTAACTTTTCTTGGCTGCGATTAAAGGCACAAATTCCCATAACTAACATAACATAAACTCTCTGGGTGTCAAAATCCACATCCTTGACAAGCATCCTAGGAGAATCTGATGTACATTAAAATTTGGCCAAGAGATAAAATTTAAAATAGAAAATTGTTTTTATATAGCTGTCATAATAGTAACACTGAAATCTGAAAAACATGGTGAAGATACAGAATATTTCAATTCGCTCTTAAGATAATTGGAATCAGGAATACATTGAGTAATTAATTTATTCTGAATTTAGTTTATTCTAGGAATTCACAAATTGATCAACATATGGTATTTATAATAACTAATAAGATTTCAAAAGAGAACAAATATATTATTCATCTATACCAAAATGGTATTTATTAATGTTCAGTATTCACCTCTAAAAATTGAATATAAAACAAGCAACTCAGAAAATCATAACAGGTGATAACTTCATTATTTCTAACAAATAAGTTTATTTGAGATGATCTGAATTAGAAAAGTAGCCATGATAAAAATACAAATTTTATAAAGGTCAAATATTTATTATTGAGATATCTTCCTAAACCTTCTAATTGTTTCTACTAATTAATTTTCTTGAATATTTCAGATAAATAATAACATCATCTTCAAATAATGATAATTATACTTATTCTATCACCTGTATCTCCTTTTCCCTTTATTTCAAAGAGATCACTTTATCTCTTTTAAATTGTATTTCCAACTTTTTTACAAACACCTCCAGAAAAACAATAATAAAAATGACAAACGAAAATAATTGTGTATTAGTTTTTACTAAGAATTCCAGTTTTTCAGTATCGACATAATGAAATAATTTTGAACCATAATGAAACATCCATCTACTTAGCTACTGCTCATTTTTACAGTCATGGACTTCGATACAATCTCACGATATGAACACTCATGCCTTAACCCTCCGAAATGCATGTTGACATATCATACTTGAATAAAATTAAAAAGTAGGTTAGAGTGCACTGAAGCCCATCCATGAAGTTCCTGGGGGACCTGAAGAACCAGAGTTGAGGAAGTGACCACCCTCAGCCTCCTGCCCCTCCTTTGTTAGCTGCCTATCGATTCTGCCCCATTCTCCGTTAACTACTTCCACAACTCCTTGTGGGTCAAACCCCTTGGCTACACCTATAAACTAGCCAGTCATTGTGGTAATTGGATCTCTTGGCTTCTGGCAGGTAAGCCAGCCTCTTTGAGAGCCACCTTCCCCTGGATATTAATGAATCCAGCTCTGTGATCCTCATCTGCTGTCTTTCTTAGTTTGCACAGATGAGCCACCTTCGTATTTAGAGCAGTTGGATCTCTCCTTCAGTGACTTCCTTGTGGTCTTGGTGAATGGTGTGTCTTCCAGGCCTTTCCTTAGAACATAAACCTGTGATGGATCTCCTAGTCTTATTTTTATATATATATATATATATAGTATGTATATATATATAGTGTATATATAATATATATAATTTTTAATTTAATTTTATCGCCTGGCCAAATTTTAATGTGCTTCAGATTCTCCTAGGATGCTTGTCAGAAATGTGGATTTTGACATCCAGAGAGTTTACATTATGTTAATTATGGGAATCTGTGCCTTTAACAGCAACCTGGGAAGCTTAATGCAAATAGTACAGAGACAATATTTAGAGAATATTATATACATTATATATTAATTCCTTCCTGCCTATTTCTTTCTGCCTCTTTAATCTCCCTCTATTATCTATTGGGGCAATTCAAGGGTCTCCACTTCACTAAGAGTTGACCATCATATATTCCAGACTTCTACAGCTAACTCTGGCAACGAGTTTGCTTCATTCCCTGACATTCTTGCCAGGGTATTAAATCATGTTCTTCAAGAAAGTAACTCTACGTCAATGAAGTCTTGCTTAACTGGTAGTATATCCTGGCCTCTTAATCAAGCAGGCTCAAACTCTAATCACAGGAGCTTGGCTTCTGTCAGTACATGCTGGATAATTTTTGTGGCTCTTGAGATGTATATTCTCCTTCCTCTTTATCAGGCTCAGAACCTTCCTCAGTTATGCTGGGATTTAACTCTAGTTATTGGCCTGGCGGCCAGGAGAGGAGGTGAAGACAGCTCGTGAGGGGGCATTTGTTGCCGGGCAGTGCGGAGGCTTTATGCGGTGTCTTTCAGCACAGATGACCATGCCATCACCTTCGAGGGAAATGTGGACCCCACTGAAAGCCAAAAGGTGCAGGGACTCAGTGTCCTTGGGGCCACCTATCCAGATGTCTCTATCCTAGGTTTTCCAAACTAGCTTCTGATCTTTGCATAATAGACCTTCTGTGGCTGAGCACTCAGACAATCTGAAGTCCTGCCACTTATTCACTCACTAATTCAAATATTTACAAGCGATTTCCAGGTGGGTTGGCCAGAATGATTGGGTATTTTATGATAAACAAAAAATATATGATTTCTGTCCTCATGCTTACATGCACACAACATGTAGATAGTAACACTGTGTGTGAATATGTAAAACTTTGCAATGTACTTCTACAAATTATAATTATTTCCCTAATTTGTTTTGAAATATGATAATTTACTGATTCTTTTGGAAGTATTGTACAGATATAAGATTTTAATAATATAATATTTATATTTAATTATAAAATTTAATGATTTAGCTTTTTTCTGACATTTAATTATATGCATAAGTATAATAATCAGAATTAATATAATAAGGATTATATCAGTGTACTTTTGCTTCAAGAAACAAAATAGCCAATTAAAAGAGTCTAGAACTTATGGATATTTATTATTTTACATATTAAGATATTAGAATATATCTTTGCTTTGTGTGGGGTAACCCTCAAATCCAACTTTTAATCAATGGCTTGTAAGTAGCTGGTTAATGGATTATTAAAAGCCAAAAATAATATTTAATACTATTGAGGAAGGAAGGAAGAGGAGCAAACAAATTAATCAGATGTCCATGAGCGTAAGCAATTTTAAGGAGGCAATCTTACCATTGCAATCTGACAGATATAGGCATTATTTTATTTATTAGAGAAGGTAATAGCTATATATAGTTGTATGTACCATAGGTTTTACAAATGTAGAAATATATTTTTTAACCTTGAGTTACCAATGTAAATATAAAATTGAAATTAGTTTTCTACAAGGAGTTTTTAGAACTTAGAGATTTCACAAAGGAAAAGATATGAGAAACAAACACACAACTAAATATAGTCATCATTCTATATATCGTCTAAGTGTCTATCATTCCATGGTTTACAATGTTAAGATTTCAAAAAACATGCTGGAATTTTTTATTTTGTTTATGATCGAGTATTCTGTGTATGTGTGCATTAACCATTTTATCTTAGACATATACAGGTATACTGAACTTTGGTGAAAATTGCTGTTCAAAAGCCTGGTAGAGTAAATGTTGAAAAATTATTTTATAAAGGATCATATACTACATGCCAGGTCTCTGTGGGATGCAAAGACTTACAAAATACGGTTCCTGTTTGGCAGTATTGATGAGAAGGAAATTCTATATACTGGAGAAGGGAAAGGTATTAGATTTAGTTAATAAAGATAAATATGCAGCATCCATGAAGTCATGGATGACACTATGGCAAACAAATAAGATAAGGAGGGAGGCTGCAGTGTGTTCGCATTTCATTTACTCAAGAGCCAAAGAGAGTACAGGGGCTGAGACTAATCTGCATTGGCCACATTCCCAGTTCCCTCCATTCTTCCTCACGCAATGACAATAGAAAATCCACATTTGGCAAATAATACTCCATAATTAGGGATGAAGCAAAAAATCTCTCTCATCCTTGGAGAAATTTCTGGAGAGGGATTTGGAAAAGATTTTAATAGTGGACCAGGGATGAGATCCAAAGAGGATGCAATTATGACATTAAGAATGGAGATTGTACTGAGTCCATTAGCTTGAGAATTTCACGAATACTACAGATTCCCTCTTAGATGTTAGTTATTTGTGTGATGACCTAAATGTTCTTTTGAATCCATATTTTCCCTGTAGTAGTCTTTACTGCAGGGGGAATATACTAAGGACAAGTTGTAGTAGACATCATTGTCCTTTTGGGTGTCTTTTGTGAAGGTAGCTGTGTCCTACAAGTTTGTTGCTTTTCCTGCCTTCTGTTCCCCTCAGTAAAGGTCAAGCCACCATCCCAGGGGATTTGGATAAATAGGAAGAATTTACCATTGAGGAAGGATGAGTGGGGGAAAAGGGGGTCTTACGCAAAAATAAATAACAGACAAAGCAGTATGTAAGTTTTATACCTGTGGTTTAGTTTAGGGTAGAAAATTAGTGTTTTATTTTATATTTTTTTATTTTAAATAATAACGTGGGGTAAAATGTGATGTTTTGCTGTATGTATACAATGTGGAATGATTAAATCAATCGGACTAACATAGCCATATGATGAAGTATTTTGTATTAGATGAATCTTCTGGCCAACAATAACTATGAAAGCTAGATAAAACTTCAAAGGGAAAAAATATCTGAAGATATTCAAGAGAAAATTAGGCATGTGTCATTCAGAAATGTATTGTTTATATTTCAAATATTTGTGAATTTTTTGTATATCTTATTGCCACTGATCTTTAAGTAAATTGTAATTGAAGAATATTTTGCATAAAATTGCATTTAAAAATGTATTGAAACTTATTTTACGGATCATAATAAATCTACTTTGGTGATTTTTTTATGTATACACAGAAAGAATGTTTATACTTCAGTTATTTTGAATAATCTTTTATATTTGTAAGTTAGAGCAAGTTAATAGCATTGCTCAAATATTTTACATTCTTGCTGATTTATTTATGAGTTTATAAATTATAAATATTTAAATACTAAAATTTCCAGGAGGGATTTCATTTTGTCTATATCTTCCTTTTATTCTATTTGCTGTGTTTTTTTGTTTATTTATTTATTTTGCCTTATATTCTGAAGTACTACATTCATATACACTAAAAATTCTTATGATATCCTGATAAACTGACCCTTTTATCATTATGAAACATCCCATTTTTCCATTTTTTCCATAGTATCATTCCTTGTCTTGTGGACTACTTTGTCTGATATTAGTATGTCTGTTATAACCAGTGTTTAAAAGGATATCCGTATCTATCTATTTGCTTATAACATATTTATATCTCTAAATTTAGGGTGTCTGTTAGATTGTATACAGCTGGATATTCACTTTTATCCAGCCAATTTCCTTTCAATTATAATTTTTAGTCTGTATTTATGGAACGAATTATATACGGTGCGTTTAAACCTATTACCTTTCTATTTGTTTCCTATGTATCCCATGTGCTTTCTGTAGTCCCTTTGGATATTGAATATAATTTTATGTTCCATTTTATTTTCTAGTTGCTTCTGAGCTTTTGAATTATTCTATAGTTGTCACTCTAAGGATTACAAAACTCATTACTAACTTTTTATAAACAACTTAGAATTAATAATATATCACTTTGTATAAGACTTCAAAAGTACAGAGTGGTAAAATTCCTTTCACATGTGCCTTGTCCTTTATGTTATTGTCATATATTTTACATTTGTATGTATTATAACATCCACAACAAACTAACATAATTGCCTGTTTATAGTTCACTGGCTATTAAAAATTAAAAATAAACAAAAATCAGTCTTTTACATTTATCTGTGTATTCAATTTTTATGCTGCTCTTCTTGCCTCCTGATGATAGAAATGAGTTTCCACCTAGTACCATGTCATCTTATGAAGAACTCTCATTAACAGTTTCTATTGTGTAGGTAAATTGGCAAAGACAGCTCTCTGCTTTGTTTTTTTCATGATTTTTAAAGGGTTCCTTTGCTGGATACAGAATACTTGATTTACATTTTTTTTTCCCCTTTTAACACTTTAAACATATTATTCCATTTTCTTTTGTCCTTCTTTATTTCCAAAGCAACATCAGGGGAAATTATTATCATTGTTCCCGTGTATGAAAAGTGTCTTTTTGTTCTCCAGCTGCTTTTGAGATTTGCTCTTCTTTTTGATTTTCAGTAGCTTGATTCTGATGTCGCCAGGCATGGCTTGCTTTGTGTTGAAACTGCTGGAGTTTTGCTGAGCTCATTGGGTCTGTATGTTGATGAATTTTTTTATCAAGTTAGATATCATCCATATTTCTTCAAATATGATTTCTATAATATTCTTTCTCTACTGTCCTGCAAGGACTCCAATTACTTGTATATGGAATACTTGACATTATTCCAAAAGTCAACGTAGAACTTTATTTTTTTCAATATTTTTATTCTTCAGTTTGAATAATTTATATTTATTTATCATAAAGATCATTCATCGTTTATTCTGTAGCCTTCAAGTCTGTTCAAATTCAGCACCAACTTTTCTATTTATATGTATATGTAAATTCTGTCACCGATAATTTCACAATGTGGATTATCTTGTGGCCTCATTGACTATTGTATTTCATGATTATGGGTGATATTTTCATTCTTTTTTAAAAGTCTAATAGTGTTTTGATTGCCTGCTAGACATTGTGAATGATATGTTGTACAATTTCTGGATTTAGCTTTTGGTAAAGATTGTTTTATTTTATTCCTGGAAGTTAAACTACGGATTGATCCACTTGATTTTGTTGGCTTGGATTTACTCTTTTCAGATCCATTTTATCTAAGTTTAATCTTTAGTCCTAAGGTCTTGTATTTTAGTCTAGATCATAGTATTGATTTCTAATGTGGGAGCATTGTACAATCTTAAGTGCACGTCCAAAGTCATTAGCAAGATCTCTTCACCTGGACTGAGCCAGAACCTCACTTTTTCCAGGCCGTGAAGACCTCTGCTACCTCCACTCAGCTTTCAGCTCTACAGAACTCTACCGCAGGCCTCACGGAGTCACACACTGCACATGCTCATTCAGAACCCGTAGCAATGAATCTAGGGGGACCCGTATGCAGACTTTTGGATGTTGCCTCTGTGCAGGGCCTTGTTTTGAGCAAATTCCAGCCAATTAAGAAGCCGGGAATTCTGCTCTTTCCCTCATTGGTGCAATGAGATTGTTCTGTTCTGCTCGGTCATCTCCTTCCTAGGCTGTGTGGTTTAAAAAGGGCTCTCAGTCAAGAGCTGGGGTGATTATGTAGCTGACTTTGAGTTTTCCCCAATCTGAACATGTCACAGCTCCAAAACAGTTACTTTATATGTTTTGTTTTGTTTTATTTTTGTGTATGATATAAATTAAAGCCTAACCTCTAGCTGAAAAACATATCGGCAATCTCCCAATCCATGAGAAACAGGAAAAAAAACTAAATTAATATACATATATATGTACGTGCATATGTATATGCACACACATACATACACACACATGTATATTAAAGGCATAAGAGAATTTTGGAATCAATGTATCCTTGTCAGTCCACAAGTATGTACCCATGCTTGTATCTTTTTTTTAAATTCCTAAAGACCCAGCACATTACTAATTCCAGGAGCCATCTTTAATCTCCATGTATTCTATTGATATTTTATCTTTTCCTACATTCTAAAATAGTTCCACTACATGGATGTGCCCCTCAAATTTCTCCAGGCAAATCTTATCTTGAGACAAGGTATGCTTTGTCTAATGTTTGCTGGACATGTAAAGTGACATGACCTGCCAATTCTCAAACTTAATATATTCAAAGTCAACCTTTCATGTCTCCTTCATCTTTCAAACCAATTAATGGCTTCATTATTCCATAAATCATCCACTTTCACTATTTTGGAGTTATCTTTGATTCCTCCTAAATGCAATAATCGGGAAAGTCTTTCCCTCTTGTTTGAATTGATGCTGCAACTACTCTCTAATGGTCAATAATTCTCGTCTTTGCTATTACAAGAATCTTGTTGTGCCACTCACCCCTAGTTTCTTCCTACAATTGGTGCTGCTAGATAATTCATTTTAAAGACAACTTTCATATTGTATTTTTTTAAATGGGGGGCATAAAAATTTTTTTTTTTTTTTGAGATGGGGTCTTGCTCTGTGGCCTGGGCTGGAGTGCAGTTGTACAATCATAGCTTACTGCAGTCTTGAACCCTGGGCTTAGGTGATCCTCCTGTCTCAGCCTCCCGAGTAGCTGGGACTACAGGTGTATGCCACCATGCCCAGCTAATCTTTTTATTTTTTTGTAGACATGGTATCTCGCTATGTTGTCCAGGCTGGTCTTGAACTCCTGGCCTCAAGTCATTCCCCCCACCTCAGCCTCCCAAAGTGATGAAATTATAGGCATGAGCCACTATGTCCAGCCAAAGGAAAGTCTTATTCTCAAAATAGAGAATAGACTTTATGGAAATATCTCTTCCATCTCACTGGAAATTCATCATAGCATTACAGGTTATGCAAATAGATTTTAAGAAGCTAATAATGGTGATTCTGTTTCTATTTAATAACTCAAGCCATCATTAATATTTCATTAATAATTTTAAATGCACCTTCTAGTTTTACTTTCATGTCTTATTCCAACAGATCTCATCAAATATAAACAGCTATTAACTGACAGAGGAGGCTTCA
>CAUYSK010052145.1:0-11938 GCA_963575035.1 Avahi laniger
GACAAAAGCTTCAAAGAAGCTATTGTAAGTATGATCAAAAAATCAGCAAAAAGAACAAATTGAGGGACATCAATTTACCGGACTTCAAGCTATACCACAAGGCTATAGTAACCAAAACAGCATGGTACTGGCACAAGAACAAAAACATAGACCAAAGGAACAGAACTGAGAACTCAGATATAAAAGCAACCTCAAATAGCCATGTAATCTTTGACAAAGCAGACAAAAACATGTACTGGGGAAAAGAATCCTTATTCAATAAATGGTGCTGGGAAAGTTGGATAGTCACGTGTAGAAGACTGAAACAGGATCCACACCTCTCATCTCTTATAAAAATCAACCCACAGTGATAACAGACTTAAACCTAAGGCATGGAACTATAAGAATTCTAGAAGAAAATGTTGGGAAAACTCTTGCAGACATTGGCCTAGGCAAAGAATTTATGAAGACCCCAAAGACAATCACCGCAACAACAAAAAGAAATAAATGGGACCTAATCAAATTAAAAAGCTTCTGCACAGCCAAGGAAACTGTCCTGAGAACAAACAGACAACCTACAGAATGGGAGAAAATATTCATATGCTATATATCTGATAAAGGGCTGATAACTAGAATCTATATAGAACTCAGAAAAATCAGCAAGCAAAAATCAAACAACCCTATCAAAAAGTGGGCAAAGGACATGAACAGAAACTTTGCAAAAGAAGACAGAATAATGGCCAACAAACATATGAAAAAATACTCAACATCTCAAATCACCAGGGAAATGCAAATCAAAACTACAATGAGCTATCACTTATCTCCAGTGAGAATGGGATTTATCAAAAAGTCCCAAAACAATAAATGTTGGTGTGGACGTGGAGAGATAGGAACACTCATATGCCGCTGGTGGGACTGGAAACTAGTACAACCTCTATGAAAAGTTGTATGGAGATACCTCAATGAACTAAACGTAGACCTACCATTTGTTTCAGCGACCCCACTACTGGGTATATACCCAAAGGAAAAAAAGACATTCTAGGCCGGGTGCGGTGGCTCACGCCTGTAATCCTAGCACTTTGGGAGGCCGAGGCAGGCGGATAGTTTGAGCTATGGAGTTCGAGACCAGCCTGAGCAAGAGAAATATCCCGTCTCTACTAAAAATAGAAAGAAATTAATCGGACCACTAAAAATATATATAGAAAAAATTAGCTGGGCATGGTGGCACATGCCTGTAGTCCCAGCTACTCGGGAGGCTGAGGCAGGAGGATTGCTTGAGCCCAGGAGTTTAAGGTTGCTGTGAGCTAGGATGACGCCACGGCACTCTAGCCCAGGCAACACAGTGAGACTCTGTCTCAAAAAAAAAAAAAAGACATTCTATAAAAAAGACATCTGTACTAGAATGTTCATAGCAACACAATGCACAATTGCAAAGATGTGGAAACAACCCAAGTGCCCATCAATACATGAGTGGATTAATAAAATGTGGTATACATATACCATGGAGTATTATTCAGCAACAGAAACAATGGGGATCTAACACCTCTTGTATTTTTTATTTTTTGTGTTAGGAACATTCCAATTCTTCTCTTTTAGCTATTTTAAAATATAAAACAACAAATTACTGTTAACTATAGTCACCCTATTGTGCTACTGAACACTAGATTTTATTCAGTCTAACTGTATTTTTGTACCCATTAACTACTCCCACTTTACCCCCAGGATAGCAGTGATTAAAAGTAATAGAAACTCAATGATTTTAGTTATCATGCATGGTATGTCAACCATTTTTCTAAAATGAGTTTTGAAAAAATGTCATCTCCTGAATCATCTTTTTCAAATATTAAAAAGTTGCATTCTAATACAGACAATGTTCACAGAAGGGTTGGAACAGACGCATCTCAGAAATCTTAGTATTTGTATCAGTTGTATATAATTATTTCAGCCCACATAAATATTAACATACCAAAGTGGGAAAAATAGCAACTACTGAATTGTCTCTTTGATCACTTAGGATTGCTTGCTTCATATCTTTAAGTATAGGTGGCTTGTTTTCAATCATGTAGAATCTTCTATTTGTAAGCCTAGCACCCGTCTCCAAGATGTCATATTAGACAGCAATAGAATAATGAACTTAAAATAATTTAAGAACTTAAAATAATTTAAACACAATGTCGTCAAGTACGTGTTAGACCAAAGGCAAGGTTTCTGACCCTGTAAAAGTTCTACTTTAGTGTTTTGTGGCCTTTATGAACATTTTTCTTTTGATTTTAGTGAATGTATGTGAAACTGAGAAAAACAGCACAGATATTGCCAGGTTGCCATTGACAAGTATATGTTACAACCTGACAATGACTTTAAATAAATCCCACTTTTTGGAATAATAAAAGCTGTTCCAATTCTCTCTGAAAAAGTGACTTGCCTAAGGACATGCAGTTGGTTAGTGGTAAGCTAGAGTCTCCTCTTGACTCTAAATTCAATCCAATACCTTCAAAAACCATTTTTAATGTCTATAAGTTATAAAAAGGGACAAAGAATAATACAATGAATATTTATATCCCTACTGCTTGAGAAATAATATATCACCAATATAGTTGAATTTGTATTGTGTCCCTCTTCCCTCATCACTTTGCTCTTTCTTGTCTAACAATTAAATACTATCTTAAATTTACCATTTTCATGTATTTCTCTATATACTTATAAGTAAAAGATATATATTTCTAAGAAATATATAGAATTGTTGAGGCTATTTTAAAACTGTTCCATTATATACACATATTCTTCTACACTTGCTTTTTTTGTTCAGCACTGGGTGATATTCATCTAGATTGCTTCGTATAGTCCATACATTTTTCTCTACTACATAGTATTTTACTGTATGAGTATACCATAATTTATTAATCCATTCCCTTGCTTGTGGAGATTTGTTTCCAATTTCTTTGCTATTATAAACAATGTGCCTTTAAAAATATATTCATGTGCATATTTCCTGACTTATCGTGAGAGAATCTCTCCAGGAATTCATTTAGGAGTAAAAGTGCTATGTCACAGGTTGTACACATTTTCAACTTTAATAGATATTGCCATATTGTTCTTGAAAGCAGTTGTACTTATGCACATTCCCACCAGAAGTGTAGAAAATATCTCATGTTCTACATTCTAGCACAAAATTGGAACTATCAGATTTGGTGATTTTTGCAAACTTGATAGGCATGAATGTTAACTTGATGCTGTTAACTTGCATTTTACTGATGACTAGTGAGAATGATAATATTTTCGTGTTTATTGGTCATTTGTGTTTCCTTTTCTGTTAACTGTCTATTCAAACCATTTTTCTAGTGGGTGTCTTTTTAAAAACTTGATTTGAGTTCTTTATATATTCTGGGTAACGATCCTTTGTCAGTTCTATGTGTTACAAATATCTTCTTGTTTTGGGGCTGTCTTTTCACAATTTAATGGTATCTTTTGATAAACAGAAATTTAGAATTTTAATGTGTCAAATTTGTTAATTTTTTATGTTATGAGCTTAAGAATTTACCTACTCCAAAATCATAAATACATTTTCCTATACTTTTACCTAAAATTGTAAAAGTGTTGTTTTAATGCTCTTTCCATAACACTATAATTATCTATTTCAAAGAATGTACTGCCCACAAGAAATGTTCTTCATTCTACTTAGATATTAGGTTTTGCTCTTGTCAACAAGGGACAAGTCATAAATGTGGCTAAACGAGGCACTCCTTGGATCTAATTTGGAACTGTGCATGATCTACCAAGCATTAAAAACAGTCTCCGCAATACTCTCAAGTGTAACATGGTTCTTGCATTGGTAAGTGTGCAGAGGCCACAGAAAATTTGAAATTTTGTAAGTCTCTTTAGGAGTAACTTCTCAAATATGCTTTGCTTCAAGGAACAGCAAAAGTTCAATACAGAATGAATCCTACAGAAACAAAATTTACTATCCTAAAAGCAGAGAAATTCTCTAATATTTTAACTTTTAAAATGTGGTGAGGAATGGATTATGATGGTTACTATACTAACATACTACAGCAGTGGCTGATAGAACTTCGGATACTACTTTTCTTTTGTATAATTTTCTCAGCTCTTTCTCATTATTCACCAGTCTCCAACCTCTCTCCGAATACCAAAGTTTGTTCCATGCCTGAGGACCCACCTATTCCACAGACAGCACCACAAACTTTTTTGACTGGTTATGGTATCTCTTGGTGCTTAATAGCAATATTATAGTCAACCAGGAGGTCTTAAGACCTTAGACTTCAAGTTGTCTAGCTTAAAAATTGCTAATAAGGCATCCAGTTATGTTTGTAATGATTTAGAGAATCACATAGGAGGTAAATAATTTCAGTATTTGACAAATTAGTATTTAAAATAAAATATACATGTTATTTGGCCCAGAAACTTCACCTCTGGGAATTTATTCTGAGGAAATAATTAAAGATGTATACAAATATTTAACTACAATTATGTTTACTGCATCACTGTAAGAACAAAACTCGGAAAAAGTTCTGATGTCTAACAGGAAAGGGTTGTTAAGTATGTCATGGTACATCATACTATAGAATATTATGTATCCTTTTCCTCTGAGCTCTAGAGTTTCACATCCAACAGCATATTCAACAGCTCTACCTGTCATTCCAAGGGTGAGCTTCTGATCTTTGCCCCTCCACATACACACAAACCTAGCCCTTATCTCTGCAAATAGCATAGTTTCCATCCAGTTCTCCAAACCAGAAACCTAGAAGTCATGCTTAGCATTCCCTCTTTCAATATCCCCATCCAATGTATCACCTAGTCCTGTTTATTTAATCTCCCAAATATCTCCTGAATCCAATTGTCATCATCTTCACTACCAACTCCCTAGTATAAGCCACCAACATCTAACCTAATCTACTAAAATAGCCTCCTCACTGGCCTCCTTATATCCATGCCAGCCCTCCAAAACATTCTCTATACTGCAGCCAGAGGGATCTTTTAAAAATTCATAAGTAACCAGCAAAATACAAAAAGGTCAGTAGCTTAGTCAATAGTATCATATCAATGTCAGTTTCCAGGTCTGCTTATAAGGTTGGCCCTTGGCTGGCATCTGGGAACTTGGATTTTGGTGGTGTTCCCACCATTCCCTAACTGATAAGGGTGGCTAACTGTACCTACATTGTTTGTACAAACCGTGTATATGTGGAACACCTGCTTTCCTTCTGGGAGGTCTGAAATTTTGGTATGTGTTAGGCAGAGGGTACCTATGTGACTAGCCCCCAATAAAAGCCCTGGATGCTGAGTCTCCAAAGGACTTTAAGTGTTCCCTATGTGACTCCACTGGGAGAGGACTGTTGGAAGATTGTGCCTGGGTTCCTTTGACTTTGCCCCCTGTATATTTTCCCTTTGTACATTTAATTTTGCATCCTTTTGCTGTAATAAATCCTAGCCATGAGTACAACTATTCTGACTCCTGTGAGTCTTCCTAGTGAGTCACTGGGCCTGGGAGTGGTCTTGGCGACCCTCAACACACTAACTATGGACATAATTGTGTAAGGACATAATACCTGAAACTGCAGCAAAAAATCATTCAATCATTAAGGGACAAGCTTAAAGGCAAAAGTCAACATGCAAGAAATGGTAAAAGAAAAAGATGGGAAACCCCTGGATCCTTGATGGCATCACTCTGCCTTGGAATTTCCCAACCCTAGAACCATCTGACTGATGTATTATGGGAAATAATAAAACGCTATTGTTAAAGCCACTTTCAGTTGGGTTTTCTGTTACTTGTAGCCAAAGGAATCTTAATTTATAATGATGATTTGGTGTGATGGAATATAGACTACAAAATAAAATTTACGTTAGAGGGTTTCTGCCATCTTAATTGGGTTCCCTTTTAATTTGCAGGTATGCCTTTACTTTGTGAAACAGATGTAGTACTAAAAAGTTGTGTTAATAGAATTTCTATAAAATTGGTATTTGACTATTGGCATACATTATAATTTCATGAAATACAACATTAATTTATGACTGACCTTTAATTGGATATCACATTTCCTTTCTCTATCTTATTCCTCTTATGGTAATTAAGAACATACATTTTTGGAACCAGGCTTCCTGGGATCAAATTCTAATTCTGTTACTTATAAGCTGGATACCTTAGCCATGTTACTTAACCTTTCTGTGCTCAGTAAATTTTTTATTTGAAAATTATAACACTATATTAACAGTTCCCAAAAAATGGGGTTTGTGAGAATTAAGTAATTAACATAAGCAAAGCACTTAAAAAAGGTCTTGGCACCAAAATATCAATATTTTTGTTATTATTTTTATTATTTCTATCGCCAGGTCCTCCCAAATTATCTCTAAATTCTATGAAGTTCTCATATGCAATTTGTTTTCCAATTTTATAAATTCAGATTTTAAAAAATGACCATGAGTTGATAATTCATTGAAGGTGGGTAATGTATACATACATGGGGAGTCCATTATATTAATCTATCAGTGTATATGTTTGAATTTTCCATATGAAGAAGTAAAAAAGCTTAGAGGTGGTATATTTTCCCTGTCATAAGTTAAGCACAAGCATATATGCCCTTCGAAGAACAATATTTTATTCGAATGAAATGCACAGCACTGTATTTCATGTATCATAGCTAATTTACTTGCCTGTTTTTTGGGGGGGGGGTTATGTGTGAAAAAAATACACAAATTTGGAGCATTTGTTAAGTGAACAAAAAATAAGTCATGATAAAATTACTGACTACCAAAATCAATGAGGTGCCCTGGACTACAGGTGAACAGCTAGCACCAGTGGTATGTTTAAATATGATAGTGTGGAGCAGACCATATAGACACTTTGTTCCACTTACTCCTAGAAGATAGTCAGACATTGGTTCATGGGAAAAATATTATTCAGTAAAAGCACAAGAAGAGAACAATGACAACAACAAAAGTTGGTTGCCAGGTGATTCATCCTTTCTTTTGTTATACTTTTGGGACCAAATAGTTTTACTAAATATACAAGGTATGCTACATATACTGAAGGACTCCTGGCAGCAGCCTATATCATTCATTGAGCTGGTCACACACTGGATATACTTTCTTGGTTAATGTGCTATCAACTAAACTAGGATTAAATAAACCATTTAGCTAAGCAACTTAACGGGTAAAAGCAGGATCTGAAAACTTTCTTCTCCCTCTCACTCTCCCTTTCCCATACACACACACAAACACACACACAGATTTTGACAAAAGAGGACTTAAGATGTCTTCTCATGGCATTAGCTCTATTGACTTCTCATGGCATTAGTTCTATTCTTTTACATTTTCATTCACCAAATTTGTATGAATTCTCACAAATCTGAGCTCCTGGGGTTAGTTAAGGATTAGATAATTCAGTTAAGCAGCCACCGTGCTGATAAGCCAAAAGTACTCAAGAAGCTCAAGATGTGTTCATAGAATAAACTTGGAAAATGTCTTCTAAAGGGTTTTAAAACAAGCCTGGGAATCAGAGAACTAAATTCATATTAGATTCAACATAAATACATTATTTTGACACTTAAAAAATTACGAAGTGCCTCTCTCCCTCAATTTCCCCCTCTTCATTTAGGAAAGATTTGTCGTCAACCACTGGGCTATTAAACTACATTAGTAGATCACCTGTCTACTTTCTGAGGTTATCACAAGATTATATAACTGAAACCTGAAAAGTAGTCTTAAAAGAGAATGAATACAGAAAAAAGGAAAAAAAGTGACAAGGAGGAATACAGAAAGAACATTGAAAAAGAGCAGAAGGAAATCTAGGATGGCATAGTATCACCAAGACCAAGGAAGTTTTGAGACAGTACATCAAATACATGAAGAAGTCGGATTGAGTGAAGGTCAATGGTATTTCGAAATAGGCTGAAATTACTTTGACAATGGTTTTAATAGAATGGTGACAGTGGATAGGGAGGAAATAGAGATAGCTGGCATAGAGCATTCATTTGAAAAATTTGCCCCAAGGAATTTGAGATGACTTCATCACCCAGTATCTCTGCTAATTTCCTAAATCCTTTTCTTTGGTCAATCTGTTGCTACCTCTGGTTCTGCTAAGAAACAAGATCAGATTATATTTCCCATCCTGGCTCACCAAACACCTCTTCCATCATTTATACTTTTCCAAGATTTCCAACTCCTCCAGGAAACCATCCCTATTTAATCCAATGAGAACTATTTCACTTCTTTGCTTAAATTTTTAACTCCAGTGACAATAGCATATTCATCCCCAGCCCCACTATGTTTAATTGTAATGGAAGTTATTTCTGACATATGCTGATGTTAATTCCTTATTCTATAATTCATTATTGATCTACAGAGATATATTTCATACTTATCAAAGCAAAACTCAGATTCTGAAGCATATGACTATTTCTGTGACCTGGTGAATTAGCCATATAAAATAATTTGTTGATGTGGCCTCAATTTATTATATACAAGAAATAATCCTGCAGTACAAGTAAGGGAAGAAGAAAACACCTCACATCACTCACGCAAACCTATTTCATTTTAAGTGTATACATACGTGTTGTTTTGCTCTAGTAATAGTTTGAGAGTTTAGACAAATTAAATTTTAGATGCTTTGTCAAGTCATTTTGGTCTCCGAGTCCTTGGTTGGCTTCAAAGATCTTTTCACTGGTTAATTCACAGCAGACAAGCTACTACCATATACTTTATAGACTTAATCCCTATCCTAGGCCTGTGATTTCTTTCAATACATTTAAAACAAAACGCTCTCACTGGGACACCTCAATTAACAAATCCTCCAGGAATACAGCTACTCCATAATGAAATTGGCCCTGTTTTTAAAAAGTACCACTATAAAATCACACAAATCAGAACTAACATGCCTCATAGTTGAACACAGTTGCTAAGATACACATTTGTGTGGCCACGCAAGACAAAAATAACTTCTGGGCAAGGCTCCTTAACCCCTCCCCTTCCTTCGGTCCAAGTCTCCTTAGTAGCTGTTTTTAGAACATTTAATGTTATTTTTCTAAACACAATTGATGGCAAACAAAACTGTTTAGGGGCCAAAAAAAATCAAGTTTTGTGACAGACTTACTTTTCTACTCTTCCCCCGAGCCACCCAATCCCTATCTGGTGGCACTCATCAAGTATAGTCCTTTTTCCTTATCAAAAGAAAAGGTCCTAATACTAGCTTTCCATATCTCTAGTCACCCCAGTCTGTATTTGGCTCCCTTAGTGGAAAACAAGCCAGGGGTTGACTTGGCTGTAGCTACTTCAGGGAACAAAGTGAGCATTGTAGATTCTTCCAAGATTTAGCACCTGCCTTATCCTCAAAAGTCTGCCTAGCATGTCTTTCGCCTCCAAACTCCCTTCTCACACCAGTTCTTGACTTACAAACTTAATCTTCCCCTCCCTACGCTAAGATACACCAAGATACAGATTTTACATGTTCTGCAACATTATGTTTACTAGTATTTAATATTTTGATACTATACTTACCTTTTTTGGTATTTTTACTAGTTGTCATGAAGCTTTTCATGATAAATTATGACAATGAACTGTCTTCTTTTTTTTAATCATGGAATTTCTAACATATAATTATGCATCTAGGATACTAGCCATACATGTATATTTTATTTTAAGCGACTGTTGGTTTCTATAGAGGCCACTTAAGAGAGTCATACAAAGGTATATGCTAGAGAATTTCTCTAATTAGCAACTTTACCAAGACATTCAAAATACGGCTATCTTCAACTTTATAAGGATACCTCTATAGCAGCAGTCGGCAAATTCCTTCTGCAAAGAGCCAGTTAGTAAATGTTTTGGGTTTTATGAATCACAGTCTCTCTCATACTCAACTCTGTAGTTGTACTGCAAAGGTAGCCATGAACAACATGTAAATGAATGAGTATACTGATGTTCCAATAAAACTTTATTTACAGACAAATAATCATAAGAAGTATTGGTGAGGTAGTAAAGAAATTGGAACTATCATAAACTGCCGATGGTAATGTAAAAACTTCAGACACCTAGGATAACAATCTGACAGTTCCTCAAAAGGTTAAACATAGAGTTACCATATGATCTAGTAATTCTACTCCTAGGTCTATATACAAGAGAAATGAATACATATGTTAACACAAAAACTTTAGCATGTTAAGAATGTTCACAGAAGTATTATTAGTAATGGCCAAAAGATGAATACAAACCAAAGGGCCATCAACTGATGAGTAGATAAATAAAATGTGGTATTTTCATACAACAGACTGTTATTTGGCCATAGAAAGAAATTAAGTATCGATACACATTAAGTATTGTTACTACATGGATGAAACTTGTAAACACTATGCTAAGTAAAAGAAGTCAGTCACAAAGGACTATATAGTGTATGATTCCACTTATATGAAATGTCCATCACAGACAAATCTATGCAGATAGAAAGTAGTACAGTGGTTTTCAGGGACTGGGGGCATTAGGGGAAATGGGGAGTGATTGTTGATGGTGATGGAGTTTCTTGTTGGGGTAATGAAAATATCCTAAAATTGAGTGTGGAAATGGTTGTACAATTATGCAAATATGTTAAAGATCACTGAATTGTACAATTTAAATGGGTGAATTGTATGGTATGTGAATTATATCTTAATAAAGCTGCCATTAAAAAACCTTTTTTGTGTGGGTGTGTTTTTTTTTTTTTTTTTTTTGAGACAGAGTCTCACTCTGTTGCCTGGGCTAGAGTGCCGGGGTGTCAGCCTAGCTTACAGCAACCTCAAACTCCTGGGCTCAAGCAATCCTCCTGCCTCAGCCTCCTGAGTAGCTGGGATTACAGGCATGTGCCACCATGTCCAGCTAATTTTCTCTACCTATTTTAGTTGTCCAGCTAATTTCTTTCTATTTTTTTTTATTTCAGCATATTATGGGGGTACAGATGTTTAGGTTATATATGTTGCCCTTGCACCCCCTTCTTTCTTTTCTTTTAGTAGAGATGGGGTCTTGCTCTTGCTCAGGCTGGTCTCATACTCCTGAGCTCAAAGGATCCACCTGCCTTGGCCTCCCAGAGTGTTAGGATTACAGGCGTGAGCCACCATGCCTGGCGCATTAAAAAACTTTTATCTGCTAAAACAGGCAGTAGGTTACATTTGGCCTGAGAGCCTTTGCTCTACAGAATAAAGGTGGAAGTCTTCTTGGAGATATCATTTATATTATATGCATTCAGCATATATATATATATATGTGATTTTACTTATATATGCTTTATTTATATTTGTGTCTTTCATAATAAATTTTATAAGGAAAAGGGGTTAGATACAGAATTCTTTTTGAGAAATGCATTTATACACACACGTATACATACATATACATATATAGATAGCTTAATAAATATTTTTTATTAAGACAAGTAGCCACAAGTTTGTCTTTAAACCACGAATATTAAGGTCCTCAGAGAAAATTCTGGTGTTTCATGCTTTATCAGTTCTTGGTAGTCAAGTTGCACCATGGCAATATAAGCCTTTCTACCACTTCATGACATATTCTGAAGTAACCACAATGACATCAGAGACAAAAATAACTAACAGTGATAGAAGATGGAAGGTAGTCACACATTGGGTAGAGCAAAGGTCCGCAAACTATGGCCAACCAGGGTGGCTGTCTATTTCTGTTGTTTTTATTTTCTAAGTGAAATTTACATAATGCGAAATTAACCATTTTTTTTCTTTTTTTTTATTTCAGCATATTATGGGGGTACAGATGTTTAGGTTACATATGTTGCCCTTGCCCCCTCCCAATTCCGAGTTTCAAATATGTTCATCCTTCGGGTGGTGCGTATTGCACTCTTTGTGTATGCATATACCCTCCTCCCCCCCGCCCTTCTCCCCCTCCCCCCCTCTCCCCTGCTCAACATCCAATAGATGTTATTCTTATATGTGCACTTATGTGTTGATCAGTTAATACATTT
>CAUYSK010052146.1:0-14798 GCA_963575035.1 Avahi laniger
GACAGAGGAAGAATTCCGAATATGGATTGTAAGAAAACTCAATGGAATTGAAGAGAAAACAGAAACCCAACATAAAGAAGCCACAAGAACAATACAGGAAATGAATGAAAAATTGTCTAAAGAAATTGAAATATTATGAAAGAACCAAAAAAAATACTGGAAATGAAAGAGGCATTCAGGAAGCAACTCATAACCAAACTGGAACCAAAGACTGCTCTCTCTGAAGGTCCCTGGGTTTCAGCTGGACATTAGTGTGATTCTGTACCAATATCTCTTAGGTAGTATTTTCAAAGATCTCCTAATCCAATGTTGTTTTTCTGTGTTGATTAGCCTAAAATATGTTCTTATTTGAGGATCTTGGCTTTTCTTCCTTTTCTTTATTTCTCTCCCTCCCTCTCTTCCTTCTTTCCTTCCTTCCTTCTTTTATAAATGGGAAAATTAGAATTGTGTATGTTTATGGAATACAATGTGCATTTTGATATTTATATACATTATAGAAAGATTAAATCGAGCTAATTAACATATATATCACCTTACCAACTTATGATTTTTTTGGTGTGAACATTAAAAATCTATTCTTTTAGCAATTTTGCAATTTCCCACTCTTGGTCAGACAAGAAGAAGTCTCACACCCTCTTTGCAGAAGGGAACTTTTGGTCGGAAGCGGTCACTGAAGCAAGCTGGGGAAGAAGGTGTGGGGAGTTCCCACTTTCTTTTTTAGGCATGGTGGGGGATCTTATAGGCCCCTTCTAATGAAAGATTCTAGAAATTTATCTCTGGAGCAAGTTTGGGGAGAGGCATGGGGAGTGCTGCCCCTCCCATTCTTGCTGGGAGAGGCCTTCAGCCTCTTTTCATGGAGAGATTGCAGGGCTAGAATTATCGTGGAAGCAGCTGGGGTAAGGTGCAGGGAGTACCCACTCTGCTGTTCAAGCAAGCAGAAGTCTCACACCCTCCTTCCAGGGAAAGGCTTCTGGTCCTGAGTTATCCCTGAAGCAAGTCAAGGGAGAAGGCTCAGGGCATGCTCACTTTTCCTGTCAGTCACTCGGAGGTCCCCTAGCCTCCTTACAGTGAGAAACTGCAGGGATTTACCCTTGGAGTGAGCTAGAGAAGAAGACACAAGGAGTGTCATCCCTCCCATCTAGGCAAAGAAGTTTTATTTTTCATTTGCTGTGTAAGCTTCCAGATACTGGCTTCACAGGGGCCAGGACCACAGGTAGCTGCTGGAAAAGTGTGCATCCAAACCCTCTCCAGGGGGAACTTGGAAGCTGGCCTGATCGCAGGGGCTATGGTTGCTAGGAATGCTCACAGGTTTCAAAATCCCCCTTTGTTCTTTGTGCTTGGGGTAAATCCTTCAATGCCCTGTCCCTGTTCCTCAAGGACAGTGGTTTAACAGTCAGGTCTTCCGGCAGGCACTGCAAAATTTGTGCACTACGTGTGTGGCACAAGTCCCTAACCCCTCAGGAGGAAGCTGAGAGTTGGGGATTCCTTCCAGGTTGTAAGGCGCTGTGCT
Organism: Avahi laniger; assembly: GCA_963575035.1. Taxonomy (NCBI): domain Eukaryota; kingdom Metazoa; phylum Chordata; class Mammalia; order Primates; family Indriidae; genus Avahi; species Avahi laniger. The sequence continues at coordinate 1,511 of CAUYSK010052146.1, forward strand.
CAGGATGGGGTTGGTACGCAAGTGTATATCTGTTTTTAATACCCGTTTTGATGTGGATATTTTCTCAGTCATCCTGCGTGTAGGAGTCTTTCAACTAAAGTCTGTCTTTCTCTTGGAGAGAATTGATCCATGTGTAGGTGTCTGCTCGGTGTGCCTGTGGGAGGAGAGTAGTTAGGAGCCTCCTCTTCTCCTCTTCTTCTATATTGTTGCTCACATCACCCTGAGAACATTTACCTTTTATGTACATGAGACAAAAGCCCATCTCTTCCATAATATACATTATATATGTGCATGTGTGTCTGTAAAGATATATTTATGCATGTAATATATGAATAATGTATTTGTATTCTAGGAGAAAATATAATCTAGAGAAATATTTTAAAGCAGAAACGTTGATTCCTCCTCCCCAGCCTTTTAGTTAATCAAGAGGGTACGTGGATTTGTGGGATTTAAAAAAACAGAGCAAAGAGATAGGCTATTTTGTAAAAGAAAAGGTACCAAGCTATGTACTGGAAAGTAGATAGGAGAGACACTTTTGGGGACAAACTTTGAGGGCTCAGAGGACAGCAGGCAGAGAACAGGTAGCTGATGAAAGCAAACAACTCCACTAACAACCTAAATGCCACACAGGACCATGTTCTGAAACATGGTTCTAGATCCAGCAATTAAAATCTCTAGTCAAATTAATGAAGATATTTCAGAGCTTTAACAACCAATGTTATCTTTTTAATGAAATACAATTCACATCATGGAACAGAAAACAAGCTAAGTTTCCATGGTTTCTAGTTGCCTTCTTTGTTTTGTTTAGTTTCTTTGGCTGCTAACCCAATGTTTCAGCTGAGGTAAACAGATGTTTCATCTGACCCAAACACCCCAGGAAGGAGCCCTTGTCTGTCCCTGAGAAGAAGAACGAAAGTACCCTGACGGCCTCCAGAATGTGTTTGAGGAACTAACTATTAATTCAAGATGCTGCCATGACAAAATATGTTTCAGAAGTCTGGACGCTGCATTCAATAAAGTAAGAATGCTTCCTTAACTGCTTTGCTATTTATTTCTCTGCAGTAAAGAAAAACATATCAGGCCACTATTGAGGGTTTGTTTAAATAAAAAAATCCTTACTAAAATTACTGTTGATGTATATACTTCTTGATTTATATTCATATTTTTTTTTAACTTAGAAAGCAGAGCTTTATTTCTCCTAAAGAGTTGGAACCTGTGGGTGGCCATTCCAACAGGCTGGAAAGCCAAGCCCCCAGCCAGAAGCCAGGACCAGGTGTTTCTAGGCAAAGACAATGAGGACAGGAATTATATTGAGCGTGGTGGCCAAATATACATATTTAACAAGCTATAGGAGTAGTTAATATGAATATTTCAACGTTATTACATATTGAGAAATTATTATCCAAGGAGGTTATACCAATTCATACACATATGCCAGAAGTAGTTAAGACTTTCCTATTCTTTCATATTGTCTCCTACACTGGATAATAAATATAAAAAGTGTGAAATGGTATGTCATTGAGCTTTTATAGTTTATGTGTTTATAGCTATTCCTAGTTCTGCTTATGTGAATTGCTTTGTATTGATCTCTCAGATTAAGTTATCCTAGACTTTTACCTAGTGCACACGAACTTTTTTTCTACCCTGAGCTCAGGCCAAGACAAACACCTTTTATTGTGGTTGCTCTTTGTTTCTGGGCTGATGTTTCTCTAGTTCAACATTTTTCTAACAGTGTACTCCTTTGAGGGTCTGTATCTATTTCAAATTCTACCTTAAACATGCTCCACTTTATTTTCTATTGCCTGTAGGGTCTTTAAAATCAAATGGTCTTCAGCCCCCATGGACCCAGGCGTCAGTGGACCCAGGGTACCTGGCTGTTGCAGTAGACCTAGGGTCCAGACTCACCACAGTAGATCCTGGTTCCACCCTGATGCCCATGGACTGAGCCTTCAGGACCAACCCTGAAGACCCAGGCTCCAGTCTAGCCTCCATGGACCCAGAACTTAGGCCTTCTCCCAACATATTCAGGGTCCAGGCCTGCCCTAGCACCAGGCTAGCCCCTGTGAGCCCAGGCTTCAAGGCAGTGCCCATGGATATAGGTTCCAGATCCTACCTTGTGAATACAGGCTCCAAGTCCAATACCATGGATCCAATCAACAGATCCAGCCCAGTGGATCCAGACTTCAGGTTCAACCCCATAGACCCAGGTGACAGGTCCACCCATCTGCTGACCCATACACTAGGCCAGCCTACCAGAGGACTCTAGCAGCAAGCCTGTTCATGGAGCATACAAGGAAGTTCTGCCCAGAATATCTGGATGGACTGACTGGTGAAGGGCTTTCTAAAACAAAGCCAGTCTTCAAAGATTGGAATAAGTTTCTTTTCTTCATATGTGCAGACTCCAATGCACAGTCAGAAGGATCAAAAACAATTTAGGAACTATGTCACCACCAAAAGAACAAAATAAAGCACTAGTCACTAAACTTAAAGAAGTGAAGATATATAACCTGTCTAACAAAGAATTGACAATAATTTTTTAAGGAAACTCAGTAAACTTCAAGACAAGAAAAGTTCAAGGAAATCAGACAAAAATGATAAAAGACTGAAACAAAAAACTTAACAGAGATTGAAATTATTTAAAAAAAATCAGACAGAAATTCTGGAGTGTAAAAATACAGTGAATGAAATGAAAAAATGCAATAGAGAGTGTCAACAGCAGAATTGATTAAGCAGAAGAATCTGTGACCTCAAATACAGATTGTTTTAAAAGATACAATAAGAGGAGAAAGGCCAGGTGCCATGGCTCACACCTGTAATCCTAGCACTCTGGGAGACCGAGGCGGGCAGATCGTTTGAGCTCAGGAGTTCAAAACCAGCCTGAGCAAGAGCGAGACCCCATCTCTACTAAAAATAGAAAGACATTAATCGGACAACTAAAAATATATAGAAAAAATTAGCCAGGCATGGTAGCACATGCCTGTAGTCCCAGCTATTCGGGAGGCTGAGGCAGAAGGATTGCTTGAGCCCAGGAGTTTGAGGTTGCTGTGAGCTAGGCTGACACCACAGCACTCTCTAGCCCAGGCAAAAGAGTGAGACTCTGTCTCAAAAAAAAAAAAAAAAAAAAAAAAGGAGAAAAAAAGCAAAAATATGGAACAGAAAAAAGAATGCTTACAGGATATATGGGAGAGTATCAAAAGAGCAAATATTCACATTTTAGAAGTTTAAGAAGGAGAAGAGAGAGAAAAAAAGACAGGAAGATTAAAGAACTAATGGCAGTAAACCTTCCACACCTGGAGAAAGAGATAAATATCCAGATATAAGAAGTTCAAAGCTTTCCAGTGAGATAGAATTTAAAGACGCCTACCACAAGACATGTAATCAAACTGTTAAAAATCAAAGACAAAGAGTATCCTTAAAGCAGAAAGAGAAAAAAAGCAAATCACATATAAGGGATTTTCAATAAGGCTAGGAGCAGATTTTTCATCAGAAACCTTACATACAGGCCAGGAAAGAGTGAGTTGATATATTCCCATCTGTTGGCATATGGTTACTCATAATAATCTGTTATGATCCTTAGTATTTCTGTTGTATCAGTTGTAATGTCTCTTTTTTATCTCCGACTTTACTTATTTGAGTATTTTTTCTTTTTTTCCTAGTCTAGATAAAGGTTGGTCAATCTTGTTTACCTTTACAAAAAACCTACTTCTTGTTTTATTGATCTTTTGTATTTTTTAGTCTCTATTTTGTTTATTTTTGCTCTGATCTTTCTTACTTCTACTAATTTTGGGATTAGTTTGCTCTTGTTTTTTCTAGTTTTTCTAGGTATAATGTTTGAGATTTTTTTTTATACACCTTTCTACTTCTTTGATGTAGGCATGTATTGCTATAAGCTTTCCTCTTAAGACTGCTTTTGCTCTATCCCACAGGTTTTGTGTTTCTATCTTCTGTGTTGTGATTCCATTTTCTTTTGTCTCAAGGAATTTTTCAATTTTTGTTTAAATTTTTTCATTGACCCAATTAGTATTCAGGAGTATGTTTAATTTCCCTGAATGTGTAGTTTTCACCGTTCCTTCTGTTATTGATTTCTAGTTTTATTCCATTGTGGTCAGAAAAGATACTTGATATGACTTCAATCTTCTTAAATTTCTTAAAATTTGTTTTGTGAGCTAACGTATAGTCTATCCTGGAGAATGTTCCATGTGCTGCTGAGAAGTATGTATATAATGAAGCTATTGGATGGAATTTTCTGTAAATGTCTGTTAGGTCCATTTGGTCTAGAATGCAGTTTAATTCCAGTGTTTATTTTTTGATTTTCTGTCTGGATAATCTGCCCGTTGCTGCAAGTATAGTGTTGAAGTTCTCTATTATTATTATATTACAGTCAATATCTCTCTTCTCTCTTTAGGTCTTTTAATATTTGCTTTATATGTTTGGGTGCTCTGGTGTTGGGTGCATATATACTTATAATTGTTATATCCCTTTAATGTATTATAGTAACCTCTTTATCATTCTATAATGATATAATTCTATATTGTCTTTTTTTTTAACTATTCTTGACTTAAAGTCAGTTTTGTCAGATATAAGTATAGCTACTCCTGCTCTTTTTTAGTTCCCATTTGCATAGAATATCTTTTTCCATCCCTTCACTTTAAGTTTACATGTGTCTTTATAGGTGAAGTGAGCTTCTTGTGTAGAACATATAGTTGAGTTGTTCTTTATCCATTCAACTACTCTGTATCTTTTAATTAGAGAATTTAATCCATTTACATTTAAGATGATTATTGATAGGTAAGTGTTTACTACTGCAATTTTGTTACTTTCTGGTTGTTTTGTGTGTTCTTTTTTCCCTCTCTTACTCTCTTCCTTTGTAATTAAGTGATTTTCTCTAGTGGTATGTTTTAGTTTTGTGATGTTTATTTTTAATGTATTTCCTATAGATTTTTGTTTTGTGGTTACCATGAGGCTTACAAAAAATCTTATAGTAATAACAGGTTGTTTAAAATTGATAGCAACTTAACTTTGACCATAAAGAAAGAAAAATAACAAAAAACAAAATGTACACTTTAACACCATGTCCCCTTCACATTTTGACTTTCTGATGTTTCAATAACAGTTTTTATATTGCATATCTTTTAACAATTGTTGCAGTTATTGTCATTTTTGATAGCTTTGTCTTTTAGTCTTTATACTTAAAATACAAATGCTTTATTTCCCACAATCACAGTATTAAAGTATTCTGAATCTGTCTGTATTCTTCCTTTTACTCATCAGTTTTATACTTTCAGATGTTTTATTATTGCACATTAGCATCCTTTTCTTTCAGACTGAAGAACCCCCATTAGCATTGCTTATAAGATAGATTTGGTAGCAAGTAATTCCCTCAGCTTTCATTTGGATGGAAAAGTTTTTATCTCTCCTTCACGTTTGATGGGAAGTTTTGCCAGATACAGTATTCTTGGTTGACAGGTATTTTTTCCTTTAGCACTTCGACTATGTTATCCCACTCTCTTTTGGCCTGCCCAGTTTCTGCTGAGAAATTCACTGAAGACTTATTGGGTTCTGTTGGATGTGACTTATTTCTCTTCTCTTTGCTTTGAGTATTTGTTCTTTGTATTTGAGTTTTGATAATTTGATTATAATGTGTGATGAGGAGCTTCTCTTTGGGTTGAATTTGATTTGTGACTTCTAAGCTTCCTGTAACTGGAAGATGTAGTCTTTCTTTACATTTGGGAATTTTTTAGACATTATTTCCTTAAATATCCTTTATAGACCTTTTCTCTTTCATCTCCTGTGGGAATTCCTATTATGTGGAGATTAGTTTGCTTGATGGTGACCCCTAATTCTCATAGGCCTTTTTCATTCTTTTTTATTCTTTTTTGTTTTTGATCCTCTGACTGGGTAATGGCATATGTTCTGTCTTCAAGCTCACTGGTTCTTTCCTCTGTTTGATTAATTCTGCTGTTGATGTTTTTTAATGATTTTTTCAGCTCAGTTATTATATTCTTTATTTCTAAGATTTCTATTTGGTTTTTTAAATTTTTTCTATTTTTTTTAATTTCTAATTTGTTCCTGGATTGTTTTCAAATTTTTATTTAATTTTCTATTTGTATTTTCTTATGATTCCCTAAGCATCTTTAAGAGAATTAGTCTGAATTTTTTTCAGACATTTCATAGATCTTTAATTTTTCTGGGCCTATTGCCAAAGCTTTGTTAGTTTGTTTGGTGGCATCATATTTCCCTGAGTTTTTATAATTCTTTCATCTTTGCACTGATGCTTGTACATTTGGAGAGATAGCCACCTCTTTCAGTTTTTGCAGTTGTTCTTGGTGGTGTTAGACCTTTACTAATTAGTACTGAAACTTAATTTCTGACCTGTTGTTGCTTCCTGTCCTGGGAAACACTTATAGTGAGCACAAGACCCAGACCACTGCCCTGGAACTAATTCATTGCTCTCCTACTGTTTCCTGGTTTGGGGAAGTCTTATAGCGAACACTAGAACTTAAATGCTGCACTGGAACTAAACCACTGTCCTGTCTTTGTTTCCCTGTCTGGTGAAAACTTGTAGGGAGCACTGGAACTTAATCCCATCCTTTTAATTTTTTACAGGATAAGAGAAATCTCCAGGCAAGCAGCTGGGCTTTGTGGGAAATCTGACCAGGTACTGGGGCCTTCTCATGGATTGTGCCTCCTGCGGGGCTATGGTGCCAACCAATCTCTTCAGCATGGCATTCCCACTGAACTGAGCACAGAGTAGCCACCAAGTTGCTGCATTCAGTGTCCTGTTCTTTGGCTCTAATTCACTTCAGGAGGTTCAGCCCTCCTGGTACTCTGAATGGTTCCTACGGGATGGGACCAAAGTGGGTTTCTATGAAGATTCCCAGATGAGTGGGGAGGTTGAATGATCACCTCCAATTCCCACTTCTCAATCAGTAACAGCGGGTCTAGAAAAATTTTCTGTGATTGGATTTATGATGGCTTGGGGGAGTCGGTGGCAAAGTCTAAAATGACCATTTCTCTTACCAGTTGTGGTTTCTTTTAATTCTGTGTGCCCAGTGAGTTTCTTCATCTTTCCCTGAGTTCTGGTAAATTCAGGGTGGTTTACTTGTCTTTGAATAGTTTCTAGTTGAACTTTTGTGGGGAGACTGATGCTGGGGGATCTTCTTTTCCACCATTTTGCTTATATCACCCATTAATTGGACTCTTACTCCAATTAATCACCCATTAATTGGACTCCCACAGCTCTTTTCATTCATGGACAGTTGTCTAATTGGCTTTTTGAAGGACAAAGGCTGGTATCTCCTATTCTGCCAGCTTGCTGATATCATCAATGAGTTTTATTTTTGATTATAAATATAATAATGCAAAAATATGGGAAAGGCATTGGGGACTAGAACTGACAGAAACCAAATTTTTGTTCTTTATACTTTTCTTTGGAGGAAATCATTATTGTAATTTGAGGACAGTTTAATGTGTATATAAGCATGAACATGAATTTTTTTCCACTTTGGCACAAATAGAGTCATCTATTATTATCAACTACAAATTATTCTATTTCATAAATAAACCATAATGTTAAGTCAATTCTCTGTTTAAAATATTTAGGTAGTTTCTATTTTTTTTGTCATTACACATTATGCTATAATTTTTATACTTACATATGATTTCAAAGATGTATTTACTTCTATTAATATATAATGAATTACTATAAGTGGAAGTGCTGAGAAAAAGTGGCTATATGTTTTCATAGATCTTGCCAGATTACTCTATAAAAAAGTTTACCAATTTTATGCTCTGACTAGAAGTGTATGACAGTGCCTATTTTCCATATTTTTGTTAACGCTGAGCATAACTTTATACTCTTTGCCATATGATGGGTAAAATTTGTTGCAGTTGTTTTTATTTGTTTTTCTATAAATATGAATAACATTGAAAAGCTTCATGTTTAGTAGATATGTGCATTGTTTTTTAAAATAGTTACCTGTGTACTTTGGACATTTTTATTGATTTGTGAGTTATTTACATATTAGGGAAATTGCTCCTTTCCTACATCAAATGCTGTCAGATATGCCATAAGTATACTTCTAATTTATTTATATTTTAAATATTCTTTATGCTTTTTTCACTATACATAAACTTCAAAAGTTTTAAGTTTTGAAGTTGATCTTAATCTTTTTTTTAATCTTTTCTTACATGATTTTTGTCATGTTTTAAAATTTTCTTTATCTCATGATTGTCAGCATATTCATCTATATTCCTTTATGGTTTCATTTTCACAGGTAATGTTTTGATCTATCTTGGAATTTACTTTGGATTTTTTTTTGATTTATCTCACCCCACTCTGCCAAAACTAGCCAATTATCCAACACCATTTATTAAGTCATCTCTCATTTCCCCATTGATTTGAAATGTGATATTTATTCCATTGTAAGTTCTTCTACTTGTATTTTTTGATTTGTTTCTCTTCCTGCACCAGGACAAAGTTACCTTAGCTACTTAGCTTTATAACAAGTTTTAATATCTGACAGGGCTAGTTTTTAGTTTTGTTTGGCCAGGTAGGCTTTTTAGACTCTGATATGATTTGAATGTTTGGCCCCTCCAAATTTCATGTTGAAATTTGATCCTCAGTGTTAGATGTAAGGCCTGGTGGGAGGTGTTTGGGCCATAGGGGCAGATCCCTCATGAATGGCTTGGTGCCCTCCCTGCAGTGATGAGTAATTTCTTCACTAGTTCGCACGAAAGCTGGCTGCTTAAAAGAGCCTCTCTTGCTCCCTCTCTCTTGCCATGTGACACGCCTGCTCCCTCTTCACCTTCTGCCCTGATTGGAAGCTCCTTAAGGCCCTCAACAGAAGCAGATACTGGCACCATGCTTCTCGTACAGCCTGCAGAACCATGAGCCAAATAAACCTCTTTTCTTTATAAATTTCCTAGTCTCAGGTATTCCTTTATAGCAACGCAAAAACAGACTAAGATAGACACTATGAAGACTTCCAGAGTGAGGTCAGAAGATTTAGCAAGCAGTTGGAAAAGTGGGTCTGGATCTTTGAAGAGAAATTAAGAGTAAAATACAGCAGTGAGAGCCATCGGTTCATAGGCAATAGAAAAACCAAGAGAGCGAATGAGATTTCATTGAGAAAAAATCTGAGGAAGATATAAACTTAGAGGCTTCCTGTGCAGTGGAACTCCCCTGCACATGCAAGCAATTTCAAATGTGTGTTGATCCTTAAAATTTTTTTGCTTTTAAAAATGCCTACCAATGAGAAAGACAGTATACTAAAGTGTTTGGCTGAAGTTGAAAATCAGAAAAGGGTCTTATCCAGGGTAAATATTAAGTGGAGGTTAGGGCCCTTACGTACTTGACACTTTAGAGCAATGACTTTTAAATGTTATTGTGATCTCCATCATAGCATTTATCATGCTGAATTGGGTATGTATTTCTGTTCTAATCTTTCTCTTTACCAGTCTGAACTCTTAGAGGTCAGGAACTCTCTTTTTTTTTTTCTTTTTTTTTTTCTTTTTTTTTTTTGAGACAGACTCTCTGTTGCCCGGGCTAGAGTGAGTGCCGTGACGTCAGTCTAGCTCACAGCAACCTCAAACTCCTGGGCTCAAGCAATCCTCCTGCCTCAGCCTCCCAAGTAGCTGGGACTACAGGTGTGCACCACCATGCCCAGCTAATTTTTTATATATATTTTTAGTTGTCCAGCTAATTTCTTTCTATTTTTAGTAGAGACGGGGTTCACTCTTGCTCAGGCTGGTCTTGAACTCCTGAGCTCAAACGATCCGCCTGCCTCGGCCTCGCAGAGTACTAGGATTACAAGCATGAGCCACCATGCCTGGCCCCAAGAACTCTCTTACTAATTTTTTTTTTTTTAGCCTGAAATCAAAAAAGGTGTTCAATAAATGTTATAGTTGAATAGACCAAGCACCCTAACTGTAGGCCAACAAACTTGTTCTATTGAACCAGACAGGTAGGAGATGAGTCTACAAGTATTTCTGTAGTCATAATAATCTTAGTTGCGATGTGGACATTGCCAGCCCTTTTCGATTTAAATTATCTTCACATAGGCTGATAACTTGTGGATCACATGGGAATTAATGAACTGCTATAATTAATTACTTTAAATGAGTCCAAGGGCAGATGTTGTCTGCAGGTATTGCTATTAAAACTTGAAGTGGACAGGAGCTTGCTGGTTTTGGAGGATTTGGTTATAAAAATGGCATCTTTTTACTTTTTGAGTTGAGAAAGATATTTCTCTCATAGGGTGTAAGGGAAGTCTATTTGCACATACGTTATCTCAAACACATCCCACATCCTGGCCTACACAAGTGCTACCTAGAAAATAGGAGGAGAAGGCAGATTCTCCCGGGAGGCAAAGTGCTGGGATATTGTGAGATTTGTCGTCACAGTCAGGCTGCTTTTTTTCTTCCGGATGGGTTGCTGGCTGATGTTACCCTTTATATATAGTCAGATTTTAGGAAACGGAATACAAAATTAATCTTCAGCAATGATTACTTTTTCACCTAAACTAGAGAATATATCTTTTAGTTTTGCTCCACACTTTTATTTTTTTTTAAACTCTCGGGTCTAGGTTAGTAGCCCAGAGTATTGGCAGAACATCATAATCGTGAGACTGAACTGGGGAAGAGCAAACTGTCATCGACAGGTTAGAGGATGGAGTTGAAAAAGGCTTCTCCAGATTATTTTCAGGACCCATTTTTCAAAAGAAAATTTTTAAAGTTGACCAACAATTTTGTATCTTGTTTGATTCTTTAATCAACAATAGTGACTAAATAACTCGTGTTTTTGAACATTGATTACAAAACATTTTGACAGAGTAATCCATTACAGACATCAAAGTGTCTGGGAATGACTGATTTAAGGCATTCTAAAAATAGCAAGAATTCCAAGAAATCTATGGGACATCTAGACAGCATATATCCTTTTAAAGGAAAACAATTATTTCATGTACTTATTCAAACCAAGGAAAAATAGGCGTTTCTTCATCATAATTTGTAGTTGTTGGTTTTACAAAACAAAGCTCTTCCTTTTCATTAATCAATATTTGAGATCCTTCTGGATGTTTGATAAGTGAGGCTCTCAGGAATGAAGAGAATTCATTTGTGGATTTTAAAACAGTTCTTCTGTTTTCCATGTATTTTGATGCTTCTCAGTTTTAGGTAGAAAGTCAAACAGAGTCATTTATTTTTGGCCAATTTGGCTTTGGATAGAATTAAAGAATTAAAATCAATTCTAAATATTATATAAGCCATATTTTACCTTCTTTTAAATTTTTGCTTCATTTTCTGGCCTTCTTCTGTGTCCTAAAATATACCAGGCTAAAGCACCTAGCACACAACGTCTGTTATGGAGTAGGGTCTCAAAATTAATGTCTTTTATGTAAATTTTAAAAGATATTTTCAAGAGAAAGAAACTAATATTTTTGTTGAGAAAATTATGGGGGATAATAGGAGAGACTGGGGGTTTTGTAAAGTAACTTTCATTATAAGTAATCAACTCTCATGTTTATATGTCAGTCAGGAGGAAGACATAGAACACTGATATGTCAAAACATATGCACACGCACACACACAGACTCCAGAAATTACTGTGTTTTTCCATATTCTTTTTCTCCCTAAATTTTAGAGCATTGATTATTAAATGTTGTGGATTAAGTGACTCATAAACCTATTCTGCCAGATTTGGGTGGTTGAAAGCATCCCCAGTTTTGTTAATGAGTGTCTGCACAGCAGCTCCGGAGACGTTTGCCAAGAAGCAACAGACACTGGCAATTAACATAAAAGGTGTCTGTATCGATTGGTGAAATAGCCAGCATGCGTATTTATCTAAACACCCTTGAAAAAATACTAAGAAATATAGTGCTACATGCCAAGTGTAAGACCCCCAAAGTTTTTAACAGATGAGAGAAACGTGCCTCCACTGACTGAGAGGGATCAGTCTTCTAAAGTTTCATCCTGTAGGGAATTTCGGGCTGAGAAAAGGAGTGGAAATCCCAGGGCTCGCTTCTGCTGGGAGGCAGATGATGTGGTTGCAGCAAGGGGCGAAGGAGGTGGAGAGGGAAGAAGATGATGAACGAGGAGAGCAGAGTTCTGAAAAAGGACCTCAGGAAATGGCAGAGCAATGAGATTCTTTTTTAGCTATCCTGAGTGCAAAACATTCAAGAGAGGGAACAATGTCTAAATGGATGTAGAGAAAGTTTTCTGTAAGGTGTGTATTATTTAAAATCCCTGGAGTAACCCCTTTAGAAGATACATAATAAAAATCAACTGTACTTTTTTTTTTTTTTTTGAGACAGAGTCTCACTGTTTCCTGGGCTGGAGTGCTGTGGCGTCATCATAGCTCATTGAAACTTCAAATTCCTGGGCTCAAGGGATCCTCCCTGCTCTGCCTGCCGAGTAGCTGGGACTACAGCCACGCATCACCACACCCAGCTAATTTTTCAATTTTTTTTGTAGAGTTGGGGTCTCACTATGTTGCCTAGGCTGGTCTCAAACTCCTGGCCTCAAGCAATCCTTCTGCCTCGGCCTCTCAAAGTGTTGGGATTACAGGTATGAGCCGCCATGCCCAGCCTGTAATTCTTTAAAGTTGCTTAACTGTGCTTTCCAGCGTGGCCTCTGTGTAAACACAGAACCAAAGTGCACTTCTTGGGCTTGTAAGGGCTTTAACGTAGCTTGTTTAGAGGCTGTGATGGTTAATTTTATGTGTCAACTGAACTGGGCCATAGGGCATCCAGATTAAACATTATTTCTGGGTGTGTCAGTGAGGATGTTTCCGTACGAGTTGAGTATTTAACCCAGCAGACTCAATAGATTGCCCTCCCCGATGTGAGTGGGCATCCTCCAGCCCACTGAAGGCTGAATACAACAAAAGGTAGAGGAAGGAGGAATTTTTTTTTCTGCCTCACTGCTTGAGCTGGGACAGCTCGGCTTATCTTCTTCTGCCCTTGGACTGAGATTTACACTATTAGCTCCTCTAGTTCTCATGCCTTTTAGTTTGACGGAATCACACCACCAGCTTTCCTGGGTCTGCAGCCTGCATATGGCAGATCATGGCCTTCTCAGCTTGCATAAGTGCATGAGCCAATTCCTCATTGTTCATCACCTTTCTTTTTCCTTTTTCTTTTCTTTCTTCATCATTTATCTATTGCCTATTGGTTCTGTTTCTCTGGAAGATTCTGTTTAATACATAGTCATTAATTGGATAAATGCTCCATATTAGTTTAGTTTTTTTGTTAGAAACCCTTAGTGTGTTCACAATAGAAAAGGTCTAATT
>CAUYSK010052149.1:0-38068 GCA_963575035.1 Avahi laniger
TGTGCACCACCCAAATGATGGACATATTTGAAACTCGGACTTAGGGAGGGAGGTGGGGGCAAGGGCAACATATGTAACAGAAACATCTGTACCCCCATAATATGCTGAAATAAATTAAAAAAATTAAAAAAAAAAAAAGATAAACAAAATTAGTAGACCTCTTGTTATATTAACCAGAAACACAAGAGAAAGGACCCAGATAAGTTCAATCAGAAATGAAAAAGGAGATATTACAACTGATACCACAGAAATACAAAATATAATTTATGAATACTGTGAAAATCTCTATGCACATAGACTCAAAAATGTAGAGGAAATGGACAAATTCCTGGAATCACACGATCTCCTAAGATTCAATTCAGGAAGAAACAGAACTCCTAAAAAGACCAATAATGAGTAATGAGATTAAAGCAGCAATAAAAAAATCTTCCAACACAAAAAAGCCCTGGATCAGATGAATTCACAGCTGAATTTTATCAGACCTATGAAGAAGAGTTGGTATCCATATTGCATAAATTATTCCAGAACATCAAGAAGGAGGGAATCCTCCTGAACTCATTTTACAAAGCTAATATTACCTTGATACCAAAGCCAGGAAAGAACACAACAACAACAAAAACCAAAACTATGAATTAATATCCCTTATGAATATAGATGCAAAAATCCTCAATAAAGTACTAGCAAATTGAATTCAACAGCACATCAAAAATATAATCCACCATGACCAAGTGTGCTTCATTCCAGGGATGCAAGCGTGGTTCAACATATATAAATCAATAAATGTGATTTACCACATAAAGAGAAACAAAAACAAAGATCATATTATCATCTCAATAGATCCAGAAAAAACATTTGACAAAATTCAATACCTTTTACTGATAAGAACCCTCAACAAACTAAGCATAGAAGGAACATATCTCAAAATTATAAAAGTCATATATAACAAACCCACAGCCAACATCATACTGAATGGGGAAAAGTTGAAAGCATTCCCACTGAGAACTGGCACAAGACAAGGATGCCTATTGCCACCACTTCTATTCAACATAGTACTGGAAGTTCTAGCCAGAGCAATCAGGCAAGAGAAAGAAATTAAGGGTATCTGAATTGGGAAAGAGGAGGTCAAACTGTTGCATTTTGCTGATGACATGATCTTATATCCAGAAAACCCCAAAGATTCCACCAAGAGATACCTGGAATTGATAAATACAGCAAAATTTCAGGGTACAAAATTGGTGTACACAAATCAGTAGCATGACTATACACCAATAACAGTCAAGGTGAGAGTCAAATCAAAGACTCAATATCATTCACAATAGCTACAAATAAAATAAAATATCTAGGAATATACTTAACCAAAGAAGTGAAAGATCTCTACAAAGAGAACTACAAAACACTGAGGAAAGAAATTACAGATGATACAAACAAATGAAAAAAATACGTCATGCTCATGGATCAGTAGAATCAACATTGTTGAAATGTCCATCCTACCCAAAGTGATTTACAGATTCAATGAAATCCCCATTGAAATACCAACATCATATTTCACAGACCTAGAAAAAATAATTCTATGCTTCATTTGGAACCAAAAAAGAGCTCGAATAGCTAAAGCAATCTTAAGCAAAAAGAACAAATCTACAGACATTGCATTACCTAATAGACTTCAAACTATACTACAAGGTTAGAGTAACCAAAACAACATGGTATTGGTACAAAAATATAGACATAGACCAATAGAACAAAACAGAAAACTGAGATATAAAACCATCCATATACAGCGCATTGACCTTTGACAATGCAGACAGCGACATAAACTGGGGAAAAGAAGCCCTATTCAACGAATGTGCCAGGAGAATTGGATAGCCACATGCAGAAGAATGAAACAAGATTCATATCTCTCACCACTCACAAAAATTAAACAAGATGTATAAAAGACTTAAATGTAAGGCATGAAACCATAAGAACAGTAAAAGAAAACATCAGAAAACCTCTTCTAGATATCAGTCTAGGCAAGGAATTTATGAAGAAGGCCCCAATGAAATCACAGCAAAAACAAAAATAAATAAATGAGACTTGATTAAATTAAAAAGCTTCTGCACAGCCAAGGAAAGAATCAACAGAAAAAATAGACAACCTACAGAATGGGAGAAAATATTCACAAGCTATACATCCTATAGAGGTCTAATAACCAGAATCTACAAAGAACTCAAGCAAATCAGCAAGAAAAAATCAAACCACCCCATCAAAAAGTGGGCAAAAGACATGAACAGAAGTTTTTCAAAAGAAGATAGATAAATGGCAAATAAACATGTGACAAAATGCTCAATGTCATTAATCATCAGGGAAATGAAAATTAAAACCACAATGAAATATCACCTTACCCCAGCTAGAATGACTTTTATTAAAAAGTCCAAAAACAATAGATACTGGCGTGGATGCAGAGAGAAAGTCCCATACTGTTTGTGGGACTGTAAATTAGTACAGCCTCTATGGAAAATGGTATGGAGATACTTCAAGGAACCTATCATTTGACCCAGCAATCCCTCTACTATCTTTACCCAAAGGAAAAGAAGTCGTTTCATCAAAAAGACATCTGCACTCGAATGTTTATTGCAGCACAATTCACAATTGCCGAGATGTAAAATCAACCCAAGTGTCTATCAGTTCATCAGTGGATTAACAAAATGTGGTATATATTTACCATGAAATCCTACTCATCCATGAAAAAGGATGACTTAATTGCCTTTTACAACAATTTGGATGGAACTGAAGATCATTATCCTAAGTGAAATATCCCAAGAATTGAAAAACAAACACCACAAGTACTCACTATTAAACTGGAACTAACCGATGAGCACACATGTGCAGAGAGGGAAGTAAAAGTCAAAAGAAATCAAGTAGGGGCAAGGAGGGAGGAGGGGATGGGTGAAAACCTCCCTCTGGGTACAATGAACAGTATCTGGGTAATGGTCATGCTTACAACCATGACTCAAACATTATAAAAGTGATCCACATAACCCAAAATATTTGTACCCCTATAATATTTTCAAATTTTAAAAAATCTTTAACTTCTAGTAGTGAGCATAGGTTAGAGCTGAGGTACCGAAATTGAGACAAATAGGTAGTCTCAATTATCTTGTATCTAGAAATCCCCAAAGATTCCACCAAGAGACTCCTGGAATTGATAAATAAATACAGCAAAGACTTGGGGTACAAAATCAATGTACAGAAAGCAGTAGCATTTCTATACACCAAGAGCAGTCAAGGTGAGAGTCAAATCAAAGAGTAAATACCTTTCACAATAGCTACAAAGAAACTAAAATACCTAGGAATATACTTAACCAAGGAGGTGAAACATCTCTACAAAGAGAATATGACTATTTTGAAATTTATTTCAATCTTGATGATAAGCAGAAATCCTTTCTCTCTGTGTAGGACTTTGTATTAGTCAGCTGTTGCTAAAATAATGTCAT
This sequence comes from Avahi laniger, assembly GCA_963575035.1. NCBI lineage: Eukaryota > Metazoa > Chordata > Mammalia > Primates > Indriidae > Avahi > Avahi laniger. The sequence continues at coordinate 3,474 of CAUYSK010052149.1, forward strand.
AGACCAAACTTCCCAAGCATTAATTTTCCTAACTTACGGGCCTGAGAGTTTGTTGAGGCATATCTGCTTCAGGACTCCCATTGATTAACTTGATTCCAGGCTCCAGGTTGAATTTATGTCTACTCCATATGTTTCCTCATTCTCCTTGGGCCAGCACCAATCTTAAGAATGCAAGATGACACATCAAATTACACAATTTACAAAATTAGAAAACAGACTTAACTCCTCTATTTAAGTTACATCTGCTACATCCCACTGGTCAAAGCCAGTCACACGGTCAAGTCTGACCACAATGGGGTGGAGAGATGTATTCTGCCCACTACAGTGCGGTGTAAGGTTGCATAACAGAGAAAGAGAGTGAGTGAAGACCCGACAACAAGATTCTAGTCTACCGCAGCCATGTGATGATGAAATGAAATAACATACATAAGGTGCTTAAAACAGTGAATACTCAGTAGGGTTGCTTATTACTATTGTTATTGTTTTATGTAAAATAAAGATTTTAAATGAGTTTTAAAATCCTTGATATAGCTAAATTTTTATGATTTTGCTTTCCAGTTTACCCTTTAAGATTTCTTCTCTTTTTCCCTGTTTGCCCCTCTGTTCTTTTTCTATTATAATATAAACAATAATGACTTCAGCTTATGTATCCAGATTTTGGCTTTAATTAACAAATCTCCTTAGTATTCTTATGATTACACTCTTGTAATCTTTAATGACCTTAGAATCTTTAACTGCTATGAAATTCAGTGCTGCGCCTGGTTGAAGAAACATGGGTTGTTTATTTACTCTTCCGTGTATGCACTGGTTGAATGTTGTCTTGTGCAGATAACTGCTTTTGATTCAAACAGGCAACATGATTCCAGACCTAATTACTACAGAAGTAATTGCTCCTTGGCAAATGGGACCTGCCAGTCTGCCCAGACTTTGAATGTCAAAGAGCCAACTGAATACAGGGCATGTTCAGATCCTCTAATGGAAATCCATTGACCTTCTCACTGTGGCAGTCCAAAGGACTAGGATTTTAGCCACTAAAATGTAAAATTAGACTCTTCAAATCCCTGTTTCATCTAAGGCTCAAGCCCATAGATGCACCACATACCATTTTGAGAAGATGGTAGCTATAAACTGATTTTTCAGACCTTCGACCTTCAATCTATGAAGGAGATTGGAGAAATAAAGAGATGTTGGTTGGTGATTAAAGGAAGAATTTTTTAGAGTTTTTAATACACTGCTCATAGGCTCCCCTCATGGGGGTAGAGTAGGGGAGGGGCTTCCTCCTTACCTCAAGTCAATAAAATGGGCTTCAAAAGGATGAATTGGAGACCTTGATATGGCTCTTATTGTTTGGGAGACAAATGGATTGATAGCTGACACATACTTGAAGCACCTAAAAGCAAGAGGCTCTGGCTAAAGCTTCTTGTTTTGTTGATGGGACAGGAAATGACATGTGAGTTTTTTCATGGATTAAATATAGGCCATATGGGAACGGGAATGTTGCCCTTGAACTGCTCAAATCCTGTCTAAGTGCCTGGTGTAAGGAGGGCAAGGAGACTTCATCAGAAAAGGCTGAAGATGTGTGGTAGAAGTCAGGAACTGTGGGAAGAACTGTGAGCCACCACCTAGAAGAAATAAATTCACCTGGTTCTTCGGGAAAAGAGGTCTCCAGTGATAGCAGGAGGTCTTCAAAGAACACTAATGCACCTCATGAGCAAGAGTCGGCTTTATACATTAACTAGACAGAGGGAGCCTGTGTCTGAGTGCATCAGCGTTGGTCAGGCAAGACCTTCTCTCTGTAATCTTACTTCTCTCCCCTGCCTACTCCAAGCCCCAGTCTCACCTTTGATCTTGCGTGGGGGATAAGAAGCGGATTGAGTGAGGTGGAGGGGGAGGAGAGACAAGAGAGGAAACTATGACGAGGTGGAATGTACAGGCCCAGACCGGGAGAACAGATCCCCAGTAGGATATAAGGGAAATTTCAACTGTAAACTCTATAATTTTGACTGGACTTTTAATTGTAATGTGAAACTCTGTTTCAGATAAAATGACTTTAATATCTGGGAATGCTAGGAAAAACTGGTTTCACCTTAATTTCTTCCAGGAGCAGAGGAAGAACTTGCCTCATGGAATGAACCAAGATTGAGGGTAGGTGGTGAAGAAGACAGTTGTTTTATAATTGCACCCAACTGGTTCTACATGTTCACACTATCAGAGAGGGAGAATTTTTTCCTATTATTTTTTGTTTGTATATACTCGTGGGATACAAGTGAAATTTTGTTACATTGATATATTGCACTGTGGTAAAGTCAGGGCATTCTGTGCATGCATCACTGAAGCAACACACATTGTACCCTCCAAGCAACCTTGCGTCATCCAGAGGGAGGGTTTTTGTTTTTGTTTTTGTTTTTTCCTATAGGTGGTTCCGTGACTCTTCATTCCAGAGAGAGTTGGTTCTCTACTCATACTCATTCTGGGTACTATACTCCCTATCCCCTAGGAGGTGAACAAGAAACCTGGGGGTGGGAGTAGAGGATGTATGTAAGAAGTTACCTAACTGATTACTCTATGTCCAATATCTCATTTGAAAATTCCTCCTCCAGATAGATCCCAGATTTCTTTAAATGATTTTCCCAATGTGACCATCAGAATCATCTGGAGAGATTTTTTAAAATTACAGATTCCTCTGCTCCACCCTGGATCTACTCACTGAGAATCTCTGGGAAGTTTAAGAAGAGTTGTATAAATCTTTTGGGCAATTGTGGTCCATTGGGCTATAAAGTTTGGCATTTCGGTGGGTGGGTGGGATATTTTGACGGTGTTGGAATCTGTGGTAAATTTATTGTTCTAAAAAGACCAGGTATTCAGGTAAAAGGAGTGAAACTTAAAATGTTTCTGCTGTATTTTCTATTTGTTCCCTTCATCTTTAGAACATTTAGATTGCTATTTTAAGTCACTAGATAGATGTTAGAGTATTTATTGGATTGGTCTTTTTCCACTGCATTAGAACATTACTTCTGTTCTAGTGGCTTTTTGGCCATCTGGCAATTCTGTTGATGGGAGCAAAAATGGAAAACAGAGGGCACTATTAGCCCACAACTCCAAAACATAACAGTTGTCTGACTTTCCACCAATCCTGCCAAAACTAGGCCAATGACAATATTGTTTCTAACCCACATGCCTCTCTCAGGCCAATTTGGAAACCATCTCTTATAGAAGAGCAAGTCTGTCACTGATGGAAAAGATCAATAGGTTAAAAAATAAAGATTAAGTCCAGGAGCTTTGCCAGAATCAAGAAACGTGCATCACCAGTACAGCTGGATATAGGATAATGATAATTCTAATTTTCTTTGTCTTTTTCTTTGGAACTCTTTGCAGTTTTTGAATAAGGACCAAATTAAATGAAATACACTGCTTTATTAGTGTACTCTTAGTCAGTACACTAATTATTTTTCCTGACAAATGTCTGTGAGGAGGGTGTTATAGTAGCCTGATTTATGGCTACTTTATTTTGCAAGTCATATGCTCATGTTGGGATAGCACAAATAGAAGAATATTTTAAGTGCCAAAAATATGAAATGTTAAACTTTATTTTTGAGTGATTTTGTTTTTGTTCTTGATTTAGAAGCATTAATATATTTTCTTGACAACTGAATAGTGAGGGAGATCTTTTGGCTGGTGTAAAGTCCTATAGGCTGATGAGGAATGTGTTTATTTATTTATTGAGTTTTGAGTAGATTGTTGAGTTGAGAAATTTTAGATAACGCACCTTCTATATCTAATTCAACACTGGAGGATAAGAGGACTGGGGAATGGCATTTTACTGTGCTTAGGTTGAAGAGGCAAGAATTGGTTTGCTCGAGAGGTGAGGGAAAGAATGTGGTAATTATTTGCAAATGCCTGAAGGGTTGTCACAGGGAAGAATTTCGGGAAGCTCCGGAATGCAGACATAGAGCTCCCTCCTTCGCTCCCCTCCCCGTATTGAATGGGTCACCAAGTACTGATGACGATCTTATTTCTTTTTTTCTCAAGTCCGTTGATTCACCTATATCTTCACTTCTGCTACCTTAGCTTAGACACATTTTCTATTGCAGGAGGAGGGAACAGAGAGAGGGTAGGAGAAAAAATGGGGAAGAAACTTACAGACTATTCACACATCTCCTCTCGGTTTTTTCTTAATGTTTTCTCCTTTCTCTGATTCATTCTTTATACTTCAGCCAGAGTAATTTCTCGAATCAGAAAACTAATCATGTCACTCACATAACATTCTTTACTGATTCTACATTGCCTGAAGAGTGAAGTATGAGCCCCTTATCATGACATATAAGTCTTTTCCTAAACTGTCGCTTACGGATTTTTGCAGGTCTTATCTTCTACTCCACAGCCTTTAATTGTGGCCATACTGAGCTACTCACGGTTTCCTAAATATGTCATGCTTTTTTATGTTTCCATGCTTGTATCGATACTCTTCCTGGTACCTGGAATGTTCTTTACCTTTTGATTCCTAGTCATCTTCTAGGAGTTTCTCTAAGGCCATGTTCTGTCTGAAGCCTTCTCTGACCATTCCCTTAGCAGAGTTAGCCGGAGGCTTCCTCCTCCAGTTTCTCAACGCACTTTGTACATCTGCACATTGGCGTTTAATTCTGTTGTCAGACCTCCTGTCCCCACCCCTAGGACACTGTGAGCTCCCTGATGTCAGTTGTGTCTGTATCCCCAGCCCTTAGCACAGTGTGTTTCTGTAGCGGCGTGTTAAAACTATTTACAGGAGGATTTCATCTCAATATGAGTTAGAACTTTTAAACAATTACAGCTGTTCAAAAATTGAAGAGGCTGTCTGAAACAGAGTAGATACTTAGCAAATAAGTAGAATAGTGAATGAGCTGTGAACACTTGAATCTTCCTGTCACCAGGAAGCACTCAAGTTAAGTTTGACAGGCTTATTCAAACATTGTAAGAAGTACTTCATGATGAACCACTGAAAAATTTCCACCAAGAGTTAATGGACTGTACTTTTATTATTTATGTATTTTCTATACATAAATTTAAAATGCATATATATATGTAAAACACATACACATATATAATGTATTTTGGGCCATATCTATCAGATTATATAAGAAATACAAAATAAAATATATTTTTATATTATATAGTAATATATTATTTTATATATAAAATAATAAGATGTTTTTCCACGTCATAATTCTTTCTCTTTTTTCCTGTTTGAAGAATGATCAATTGTGAATATGATTTAAAGCATTACTTTTCTTACTTTCAGCAACTAGGGCTGTTCATACCTTTTCAATTTCCTTGAACAAGTCTTCAGGGTAATTCTTGCTGCTATTGACAACTAAAGTACCTTCATGATGGGAGCGGATTGGAAAAAGTAGATAGTTTGGAGAGGAAAAAAAATCCCATATTTTGTCTTCAAAGTTAGAGAAAAAGAAAAGAAATTATGCAAAAAGGGAAAATGGTAGAAAATATATGCTTCATAATTCTTAAGACTGATATATGATAATCTATAAAATTATCCCTTATATAACTTTATTATTTATCCAACTTATCAAAATAATGACATTTACATAAGATAGGTACCACTTATTATTACAATGTGCCCTCAGTGTAAGGAAATACAACCCTTGACATGAAGTGATAATTTTGATACTCCCTTTGAGATAAACAGTATATCATAAAAGAAAATCTCTACATGAGGTCAGCATATCACAGGGATATACAATGGAGGTACAGTTAGAGATAGGTTAAGCTGTTATAACAAAGCTGTTGTAATAAAATTACAAAGTCTCAAGCAAGAAAAGTTTATTTCTCTATCCTATGAGAGGGCAGAGGCAGAGGCAGGCAGTCCTTGGAGAGTGGTGACCCTGCTCAAAGAACATATCCAGCCAATCAGGTTCTAAGTGATGCTTTGCAGTCTGCGTCTAAATCACCTGGAGGGTTTTTTTTTAAAGACAGAGTGCTGGGCCGCAACTCCAGAGTTTCTGGTTCAATAGCTCAGGGGTGGGGCCCAAGAATTTGCATTTCCTACAAGTTCCCACCTGATGCTGATCAGGGAATACACTTGAAGATGCTCTACCCCAGAGGGCTGCCCTCATGCTCACCAGCCACGGGAAGAGAAAAACAGAAAGTGGGAAAGATACAAATGACCCAGAAATTACACAGTGATTTGCTGAGATGTTTTTTTTAGGCAGATCAGAGTCAAATGGCTTCACCTATCTCCAAGAGAAACTACAATGCAGCAGCTTCTTCTGTTAAAAGCAAGAGTAAAACATTCTGATACTGAGTCTACTAACCTCTGGAATAAGCTATTGCTCTCCAGTTATTTAGGTCTTCTGTAATTCTCTCAGCAATGTTTTGTAGTTTTCAGTGTACAAGTCTTTCATGTTTGTTTATCAGATTTATTTTTAAGTATTTCATCTTTTTAATGTGATTATAAGTGGTATTATTTTTAATTTTTGAGTGTTTCTTATACATGTATAGAAATATGATTCAATTGTCATTCTCTCCAAATTTATCTAAAGATTTAATACAAACCCAATAAAAAAGCTAGCAGGTTTTTTTTTTTTGGTAGAAATTGACATGGTAATTTTTTTTGTAAAATTCACATGGAAATGCAAAGAATGTAGCATAAACAAAACAACTTTGAAAATGAAGGAAAAATTTGGAAGGCTATTACCACCTTATTTCAAGATTTACTATGAAGCTAGTTATTGATCCTATGGTCGTTATGGATTGAATGTTTCTGTCCTCTTGAATTCATAAGTTAAGGCCCAAAGCCCCAATGTGATGATATTTGAAGATGGGGCCTTTGGGAGATAATTAGAGTTAGATGAGGTAATGAGAATGGGGTCCTATGATGGGATTGTTTCCCTTATAGGAAGAGACACCAGGCAGCTTGTTCTTTCTTTCTCTGCCATGTGAGAACGCAATGAGACAATGGCTGTATTCAAGTCAGAAAAAGAGCCTTCCCCAGAAACCGTCCATGCTGGCACCCTCATCTCAGATGTCTAGCTTCCAGAAACGTACAAAAATAGCTTTCTATAACTGACCAACTCTTAAGTGCACTTATAGTAGTAACATTCATCGGGTGTCGGGCAGATGGGAGTAGGGAAGAGAGGATGGGTATATTCACACCTAATGGGTACAGTGCACACCATCTGGGGGATGGACATGCTTGCAGCTCTGACTCGGGTGGGGCAAAGGCAATATATGTAACCTAAACATTTGTATCCCAGGATGTGCTGAAATAAAAAAATAAAAAATTAAAAAAAATAACTTTCTATTGTTTAAGCTACTCTGTCTATGATATTTTGTTATGGCAGCCCAAGCTAAGATGATGATAAAGTCATAAGGATAAACACATAGATCAATGACACAGAATAGAGTCCAGAAATAGACCCACATATACAAGGACAACTGATTTTTGACAAAGGTGCAGAGCCAATTCAGTGGATAAAGGGTAGTCTTTTCAACAAATGGTGCTGGAACAAACATCAATCCAAACCTTTGACCATATACAAAAATTAAATCAAAACCCTAAATTGAATCATACACCTAAATATAACACCTAAATCTCTAAAGCTGCCGAAAGAAAACATAAGTATATATCTTTGTGACCTTCCTTGGTTATGCAAGGTTTTTTTAGATATGACACCAGAAGCATGATCTGTAAAATAAACTATTGCTAAATTAGATCTTATCAAAATTAAAAACTTCTGCTCTCCAGAGAATACTGTTAAGAGAACAAAATGATAAGCCACAGACTGGGAGAAAATATTTGCAAATAATATATCTGGTAAAGGACATGTATCCACAATATATAAAGAACTCTCAAAACTCAATAATATGAAAATAACTGCCCACCCCGGAAAAGGGACAGCAGATTTAAACTGACTTTGCCAAAGAAGATATATGGATGGGAAATAAGCACATGAACAGATGCTTAATAGCATGATTCATTAGAAAAACTCAAATTAAAACCACAGTGAGATACTATTATAACCTATGAGAAGGACTAAAATTAAAAAGATTGACATATCAAGTATTGGCCAGGATGTGGAAGAACTGGAATTCTCATACTATGCTGTTGGGAATATAAAATGGTATAGACAGTTTAGAAAAGTTTGGCAGGTTAAGCATAGCTCATCACATGATCTAGCCATTATACTCTGAGGTATTAATCCAAGAGAAAGGGAATTGGATGTCCATATAAAGAGTTTCACATTAATGCTCAAAATAGCTTTATTTATAATAGCCCCAAGAATGGAAAAAAATCAAACATCAATTAATAGGTGAATAGATAAACAAATTGTGGCACATCTGTATAATGGAATGCTACTCAGCAATAAAATGAAAGAATGGTCATGCAAAAACATGAGTATGTCTCAAAATTATTATGCTGAGTGAAAGGCCAGACATTGAGTGTATATTGTACAAATTCATTTCTATAAAACTTTGAAAATGAAAACTTATTTTGTCAACAGAAAGCAGATCATGTGTTGCCTGGGATGGGAGTGGGTAAGAAGGGGCAGGTGAGAAGAATTACAGGGGCATGGGGAAATTTTGGGTGTGATGGATGTACAGTTGGCCCTCCAAATCCATGAGTTCTGCATCAGTGGATTCAACCAACCACGGATTGAAAATATTTGAAAAATATTTGTGAATGTGCTGAACATGTATAGATTTTCTTTTCTTTGTCATTATTTCCTAAAAAATACAGTATAACAATGATTTACATAGCATTTACATTGTATTAGGTATTATAAGTAATCTAGAGATGACTTAAAGTGTACAGGAGGAGGTACTTAAGTTAAATGCAAATACTATGCCATTTTATATTAGGGATTTGAGAGTTTGAGGACTTTGCTATCTTGGGAGCTTCTGGAAACCAATTCCCCAAGGATACTGAAGGATGACTACCCTGATAGTATTCACTATCTTGAATGAGATAATGATTTCATGGGTTTGTGCATATATCAAAACTTAACACATTGTACACTTGCTGTGTTTATCGTAGGCCTATTATACCTCAGTAAAGCTATAAAAAAGGAAAAAAGGATATAAAGAGCCAATAGCATATGGAGTTATTGTAGACTACATTTATTTTTTTTAATGCTAGAATTCAATTGAACTAAATGGATGTTTGACTGTTTTCAACTATTTTTAAAACAGACTCATGTGCATAAAAGCATAAGCGTAGATATGGCTCAAGGGATGTTTTAGTTATGTTATCTTCATGCTACCAAATGGGAAACATATATCTAGAGTAAGAATGATTGAGAGGAAGACATCGTAAGACCAGGATTTTAGTTCTGATTTCCCCAAATGCCTGGAAGTTGCTTTTTCATCTGACCATTCTTATTTTGCCACTTGTAAAAATGGCCAAAATAATACTTAATTTAGAGGGCATGGTGGAGAAAGAAGACAGAATATCTAATAAAAGTGCTGTCAGATTGTTTGAAGTAAAAGTTGCGACTATTGCTACATATTCCCTTCTCCTGCCTTCTCCTTCGTTTTACCACTCCCTGGAAATCTCTTTTGCCATTCAGCTTCAGTCGGCATCTTTTCTATTTAAAGCAAAATGTGTTGAGTCGGCAGATTTGACTGACTTCTAAAGCCTCTAGTGACTTGAAGCTGACAAACTCTTAACTCTTTTTGGCCCAGAAACTGAAGCTCAGGGATTTGTCGGTTTCAATTGCTTTTGAGGCTACTGTGGCTTTTTCCCAAGCTTGGTCTTGCAGGGGTTGCAGACTGATTGAAAATTGAGTGAATTCGTGTTTATGTCCAAGCTGAGCTTTGAGTAAAATTTAGCTACCCTAAGATTAGGGAAGGACTGAAATGCATTCCTTGACAGATGGGGGTGCTAGGATTTTCCAGACGTGTCTATTTAGGGTGAACCATTTTAGCTGTATATATTAGTGTCCAGCACAGGGGCTGCCCACTCACGAGACACTTGTGTGGATGCTACAGAAAAATGGCATTGACATGCTCATAAATAACAACGTTACTGTAGCATCATTACCAAGCTTTATGGCTATAATGAGCATTCTGTGAGGCCAACAGGACGTGGAAAACTTAGGGTGCTTGTGACGTGCCTCCCCAGTGACAACCTCTCTTTTTCCTACAGGATAGAGGAGAGCTTCAGCTGATGGTATACGGGTCAACGTTTAACATCTGGCTCTGGAGAGTGGTGAGACCCCTGATTTTTAGCGTTCACTAGTTTCTATTGTTTAAATATTATCACCATTGCCAATTCTAAGCCTCCTATGTATTGTCAAAGGACTCACAAAATTCCTAAAAATTTCGATTGGCTCTCAAAAGCCCATGAGAGCTGGCTCCAGCACAACACTGGCTCCAACAAACCAGTGGATGACGCCCACCCATTAAGTAAAGATATAGCCATTGTCCTTATCTTGCCCCCAGCTCTACCCCCAGACTTGCAGGGCATGAACAAATGCCTGTTACAGTTCATGAAATGACCTAAGGTAACACAAGCCCTCACAGACAGAGATGAGACTTTTTCTGCAAACCGAAGAATGGATGTGATACTGCCATTTTCATTTTCATCTTTTTTGATTGGCCACCAGTGTATCTTGTACAGTTTGTGTCACACCAAAGATTTCTCCATTGGCAGGATCAAAGTTCATTTTAAAGAAGCTAATTTTTTTTTTTAAATTTCTGAGCCAAAGTGGTCTCCACAGCTGTTAAGAAAAAAGAAAACCTTGGTGTTTTTTCTGGAACATTCCTCAAGCACACTAGTTCTCAAATGAGGTCAGAATGATATCATTCTCTGGGAATGTTTTGGAAATTTGATGTGAGGATTTTTAATCATTCCAATGATTTAGGGGTCACAAGGACTTGGCTATTACAATAGAATACAGGGAGGATGGGATGCTAAAAATCTTGTGGTACACAGACAGTCTCACACAAAGAATTGTCCTGTATTCTGTACAATTTCAAATGGTTCCACCAGCCATTCATGTAGGTGAAAAAAGGCATTTACAATTTTCTAAGCCTGGAATGTGACTTCATTTTACCTATGAATATGAAGTAAGTTTGTACCATTTAAACATATACAAAATTCTCTAAGAATGCAGCTGCCATTTAAAATGAAGGGAAATTATACTATGTGTTGATAACATTATTGAACATAACACAATGTTTGAGAGTTATCTCCCAGTTTGGAAAAGCATATTATTGCCAAGAAGATGACCTAGCATTGGTGGCTATTGCACATTCAAGGTGATTTTAAGTATGTAGGAATACAATTATTTATCCTTTATTTTAAAATGTCAAATATAAGCAAAAGGTATCAGTTAAATACAAACATTTATTGGAAATAAGTGCAAGCGTGTGACTGCTTCCTTATGTCTTCTGGTGTAATTGTGTTTAAGCATTTTCATATTGAAATACATATCATTTTATTATGTTTAATCTATTTACCATCCACTTAAACTAGGCAGGAAGTTGGGAATAATACTCAACTCCTCTCTCCTTCCCACTCCTCATATTTATTCATTTAGGTCTTGTTGATTCTACCTCCTCCTTGTCCCCTTCTCTCACTTACACCAACACTACTTCATTTCAGGCTCAAACTCTTTCTTGCCTAGATTATTCCAAAATTTACAAATTAATTCCTCATTGTTTAACCTTTTTTCACTCCAACCCATTCTCCACATAAATGTTAAAGTGATTTTCCTAAAACACAAATCTGGGAATGTTATTTTCTTGCTGAGAGCTTCATTGGGTTCTAGCTGAATAGAGGATAAAACCTAGACTTCTCAGAATGGCACTGTCGGTCAATCACTGCCAATCTCCATGTGCTCTCGAGCAATGCTTCAGTGACAGAGACCAAACGACCATGATATTTCACTTCTCTGAGGTTTGAACATGCTATTTTCTTTGTTAAAGAATTTTTCTCCTCACTGCCTCCAGCCTGGAGAATTTCATGTATTCCTTATTTATTTATTTTTTTTCTGCTTGGTCTTCTAGTCTGTTGTTGAAGCTTTCAATTGTATTTTTTATTTCATTCATTGAATTCCTCAGTTCTAGGATTTCTGTTTGTTTTTTTTTTTATGATATCTATGTCTTTGTTGAATTTTCATTCAAATCATGAATTGTTTTCCTGACTTTGTTGAATTGTCTATCTGTATTCTCTGGTATCTCATGCAGTTTCCTTAAGATTATTAGTTTGAATTCTCTTTTCTGGCCTTTCATATGTTCCCTTACGATTGGGGTCTTTTACTGGAGGTGACATGTTTCCTTGTTTTTTCATGGTTGATGTATCCCTATGTTGATTTCTATGCATCTGGTGGAAAATTCACCTCTTCTGATTTTACAGAGTAGGCTTCATAGGAAAAGACTTATTTATATGAGTAAGTCTTGGGGTGTCAATTCAGTGGGGTCTCCTTCATTCTTTATGACTCAGCCCAAGTTCCTGTTCCAAACCTCCTTGAAGTGCATGGTTTCAAATGATCCTTGTACTTATCTTTATTATGATGTTTAGTATACTCTATTAGAATAGTCCTATTACCACTAGGTACCAACCAAGCCCATTCCCACTCTACCCTGTCTATATTAGAAGATTGTGTGGGGAGGAGAGAAAGACACCATTTATCATTGGCCTTGAGGGGAGGGCCACCCTTCCTAGCCTCTGCTTCACCAGGATGTCAAAGGCTCCAAAGGCTCCAAGAAGACTACTTGAAAGATGAGGACACCTGTGTCTTGATTCGTGCCTGGATTCTTGCTGAAATTCAGAATCTATAAGGTCACTGAGTTTTTGTCACAGCAAAGTGTGGTGACAGATTTCTTGCCAGAACAAAAGAAATAAACACCATTTATCAAGAGCTTATTGTGTAGTAGACACTGAATATAGACTATCTGTAACCTACAAAAATGCCTTCTGTAGTAGATACTATGTTCCCTTTTGTAGAGATGAGGAAGTTTTGAGAGGCTGAGTTATTCTTGGTGACCAACTCATAAATGGTGAAGTAGATAATTCTGTCCTAGGGCTGCTGATATAAAACCCATTCTCTTTCCACTATACCAGGTCACAGAGCAGTAGAAGGTAAAAGACCTGGTCATTTTTCAAGATACGACAATTATATCAAAAGTGATGAGAATAAAAATGAGACTAAATGGGCACTCTAGAATTATTACCTTTTGTAGTTTTTAAAGCCACTCCATGGCAGGTGCAGCAATATTTCTGTTTCTAGTTTTAGAAAGGACAGTAACTTTAAATAACGTGCCGCTAATGTTGTTATTTTAGTTTGTTTTAAACATTTGATTTCTTTCTGGCATGTTATAAGAATTTTTAATTTCTCCACCATTTCTAGAAAACAGAATATTTGTGTTTTTGAACTAAAAGTCATATTACTCTTCATTGTTTATAGATTTCAGAGCACATATGCAAATATTTGCTAATTGGTTCCTCACAATCACACTGTGATGGAGAGAGGTGGCTATCAGTATCTCATTTTGCACATTATGAGATTCCAGGTGCAAATCAGAGATACTCAGCAACTCCTTCAAAGTCACACAGCTGACCCAAAATAGAATTGAGAATCAATCATACATCTTCTTTCTCAAAACCTCTCCTGTCATGTCTCACCATCAACACATCTTTTAGTTACTGAAGAAATGTACTTCACATAGCTATTTATCAGAATTGAAAAGCTGGAAGCTGAGAGTGTGTACAAGTTATTTCTGAAATTCCACTTATAAAAATAAGCCTTAATATAAATTACAGTTGCATTACATGGTTGCCATAGCTAAGAGCTATGAGGTTTTCTTATGTTTAAATTTTTGAATAATTAAATGAACAGCAGTATGTACAATGTAAATTTCTTAAATTTAATTAAATGATACCCCTATATAAAGCACTATTGTGAAATGTATGTGTAATGATTAAAGGGTTTAGTACATATAGAGTAATTTTCCCTAGTGCTTAAAAGGTCACCATAAAGAAAAAAGTGACAAATATGCTGTTTTAAGCTTTTTTTCTTTTTGCCACTTTAAAAATGTCACAGTGAGTGAAAGGAAAAAGCTGCCCGATAGCAGATGAATGGGTATTGACAGCTGCAGCGTGTTAAATGCTGCATGGCACAAAAATCTAGCGAAGAAAAAACAAACTGTATTCACGTTTCCATATTGCTTTTTATTAAATTTAAGTAAAGAGGCTTTAACTTTGATTTATATCTGAATTTGATAATGAAGGCAATTTGTTAGACAAATCTATGTACACACAGAAAAGATAGGTATATAATATAGGACATTTTTAATCATGCACTAAATATAAAATTATCCTGACAACACATGTGATATTTTATGGTGTCCATATGGTATTGCATATGCAGCTTATAATATACAACTGGTATCTGGATAACATATGATATAGATATAAAGCACACCCTACAAGCTTAGAATTCTATGATTGCACGTAGACACACACACACACACACACACACACACACACACACATACGGCGACACAATATTCGTGGTTTCTCTGTGTTGAATATACATTTAACCTCTGTGCTTGTGTCTTCATGTTATGAAGGGCTCAAGTTACTTCTGGGGGTGTGTTAGATTTCTTTTGGCTTGAGCAACTCTTTTCCCAGAAGCCTGGAAAATTCATCACGTTGGATAGCCAGGTGTTCTCCATTTGCAAATATTATTACCTTATCGGATTAGAAAGAGGTTTAATTATGAGAAAGGGAAAATAAGCAATGCAGTAGGCGGAAAGTGTCACCATGCCCCATAGTCAGGGAGTCTCTTAAAGACCACATTATCGTGGGGCATTCAGAATGCACAGGCGGGGTGGGGGGAGATTCTTAGGCTGGAAACCACAGGGTTTCGCTGGCAGACTCTGACGCTCAGTCAGGATGCTGTTGAAGCGCCCTGACAATAGACATTTTGCTCCTTGTTGCTCTTTAACACGACCATCTTCTTACAAAGCAGGCCTGATGGATGCTATTTTGTGAATCACCATCATTCCCAGGAGAAGCTCATCTTCCACACTCAATCTTAATCAGCACAAGCAAATCTCTTGTGTCTGTCTCCCCCTAACCCACCAGGCTGCAGCAAAGCCTCATCTTTTTCATTCTTGGATGCACACCATCCGTACATTACCTATCCTCTAGAAGGTGCTCGATAAATTAATTCAATAAACCAATGAATGAATGATGACAATAATATCTCTTCCTAAAGTAGAATACCTTCCTGGAATTCTTTAGTACTGGAGGCGATTGATTGTATTTTTGTTGTCGGAAATCACAAATACGTGAAGTCTATCTTCAATTTTCCTGAGTTTTCTTGACTCTAAGATCCTACTTCTTTTGTGTGTATGTGGCTTTCATTTCATTTATTTATTTATGTAATTTTTATAGATTTAGGGGGTACAAGTGCAGTGTTGTTATACGGTGAAGTATATTGGTGAAGTCTGGGCTTTTAAGTGCAGTCATCACCTGAATAGTGTACATTGTACATGTTAAATAATTTCTCATTCCTCACCACCCCCCTCCCTTTTCCATGTCTCCGGTGTCTCTTACTCTACTCTCTGTAGGACTGTACTTCTGAAGTAACTCTTTCACACTCTGCTGCCACAGTTGGCTATGGTAACAATAAGCCTGCAAAGATGACATTTCTTCCTGTCCTCGGAGTTTCTGGTTATGCAAATTAATAAAAAGAACTTGAGAAAGAATTGCTGAACATCCCCTTAGGTGACAAAGTTATAATCCACAAGGAAATGGTGAATAGTACTAATGGAAAATACCTGGACTTTGGAGTTTTAATTTTTCTTTAACTTTGCAAACATCTTTAGAGGGTGTAACCTAATATGAAAAAAATTAGGTGAACAAAATTATTTTGTTGTATAATTAGAATATTCTACCAGTGTATATAAATTTTGGAAGTGAATGCTGTCATTTTTTGTTTTTAAAAATATATCTTGTGATGGATGAATAATAATCACACCTGGAAACTGTTTTATAAATAAAAAATTAAATTGCATGAAAATATATTCAAAGGTGCTAATGAGTGTCAGTATTGCTTAAAAGAGAAAAGATGATTTTTTAGACCCTCAAGATGTGCTTATGTGTTAACTAGACATATTTATTTTTCACAACCAACTATGCTATAGTTTAAGTGTATATAAATGACATGAATGCTTTCTGAGCTATGGTTATTTTTATTGTTTTCCACAATCACAATGCCTCTAACCTTATTACCAAAAAATTCTCCCCCTAGAGTTTGTAGACATCTTGAGCAATATACACACGATGCCAAAACAAGCATACGAAAACCCCAAACTCTGTCAACCTATTAACGCCTCCATTCTTTTCTCATTGAATTGACTAATTTTTTAAATGACATCAAACAGATACCCAATTATTTAGTTTCCTACTGACACAATTATAAGAGGGAAGATGACTTGAAAAATCCTCTAGTCCATGGTTTCCCATCCCAAGTTAACCTGCAGACTGCTGGGCCCCTGCACCTGTTCACATTACCTGTCTGGCCACTTGTGGTCATGCTGGTTTGCACTCCTGTAAAGAACATCTTCCTTAGGTGTTCTTAGGGGAAAAGTAATGATCATATTTCCGAATTGGCTGAAATAATGAAATTGTTTGGTGTTTTCCAACCTCCACTTCTGAACCAGTAAGGCTCATGTTTGTCTCCAAGGGGAATAATGGTAAGACTAATTACTTATTTTCTCTTCTTCCAACAGGAGTCTAAACTCACAGCTTCGCTTCTTACGTTTCACGCTCTCTGGAGTGGTCTGTAGAGAAATCAGACTGTTATAAATGAACACCTGTCAATGTCCTATTCAGGTGATCTTGCCAGTGGAATGCCCAAAGACATATCTGTTGCTAAAAAGGATTAAAATATGTACATTTATATCATTGGGTGTATGATGGTTGAAGAGGCTTATGGAAACCCATGAAGAGTTCTGTATTACGGAGTTGAGCCAGAGAGAGTTTATTTTGGCCTCCCAAGGGAGGCTTGTAGTTGAGAGAAGCATATTAGCCCAAGGTGGTTCTTCTCTGGGAACATGCCTACTTAATCTGAAGGAATTTGGGAAGGGTAGACTATAATTATATAAATTAGAATTTGGCTAGAATACCAAGATCGATACCTCTCTTTTGGATAAAATTACCAAGGGACTATTAATGATCACAGGAAGTCTGACCAAGAGCCAGACTTATGGAGCATTTATTACTTACTAAAACTCTGATGCATAAAACCAATAAGTGAACCATTCTTTATTTAATTGGCTTTGCTTGCCAATCATAATGGCCATTTGGATTGGATGTACAGTCAATAGATTCTATCTTTAATAGGTTTGAATATATCAGATTGACCTTTTCCACTCTGTTGTCTCTAAGCATATGAACACGGTGGCATCAGAGTGAATTTCACCTGTTTAGCTGGATTTTCCACGTGGCCTCAGTTGCTCCATGAATAAGTTGAGCACTATTGGGAGTCACATGATCTCTTAAGTGATCAGAAAACTATATGGTTTACGGAAGCCATAACTGAATTGCTGAAGTTGTGAGAATAATTTAGGTGCTAAGAAAATTTAGTACCATCAGATAATAAGTTACTAAACAGTATCCTGGAGGTTTGAAGAGCTAATGTAATTTCTGAACCCGTGTAAGTTATTCCCAGATTGTTGCTTAGTATGCATGGAAGAGAATTCAATGAAACATCATAATCTTTTACAGTATCTGGGTTCACCTTTGAAATCTATTTTGGACTTGTTTCATCTCTAATTTTAAATTTATAAAATGTGAGCTTCTTGGTAGCATTTGTAATCTTATCACCACCTTAGAAATTCTTTCCCATTCACAGCTATCATCTCAGAATTTAAATAGTTATAGAATATAACTATAATAGAATATAAAATAGTTTTCAGAATTCACTATAATTAAGTTCTTGCTCTAAACTTTGTTTCTATTCTAATTATTTTCCAAGTAGAAAAATGTTCACTGGTTTTTAGTCATATTAACTATTTTTGAAATCTGTCCTGTAAAATTTCTCTTTGTTAGAAGCAATTTGAAGACTCTATTTTACAAGATATATGAGATGCATGAGTTACATGAGGTATACAAGTCTGGTGTATTTCCAATTCATATTTTAATGCTATGTATACTTCATATATGTACTAAATATATAATACTATATATTTTTATACTACACACATAAGTAGTAGATGTGGTAGACACCAAAACTCATAATAATGCTTACTTCTGGGGAGAAAGGGAGGAGAATTGAACTGGGAGGGAAACAGAAGGAACTTCAACTATATATGTAAGGTTTTATTCTCTCAAAAAAAGCATGACAAAATACTAACATTTATCGAAACTGTATTATAGATACATAGGTGTTTATAATACTATTCTTTGCACTTCCCTGTATTTTAAAGAAATTTTCAGTAGAAGAAAAATGATTTAGACCATTTTCCTTGGTGGTGCATTCACACTGAACTTTTTCTTATCAAGTAATTTTTATTTAACTTCTTAAATTTTTGCCCCCTTTTCTTCTTTAAAACCATAAAATGACTTTGGCATTGTTTAAAGAATGATGAAAATCTCATTTAGATTTGGGTTGAAAAATCCTTTCTAATTTACCAAAGCATTTATTTCTTTTTCAAACATTAGTTTAAGTCTGTCCCTCAGACTGTCACATCTTTCTTAAGGGGTTTCTCATAGTCTTTTGACTACTCCATCTGCTCTTCTAAAAGGAGAACATCAAACTAGTTTGTTAGACGTGACACAATTAGATCTCAGATGCTCAGTTGCCTGACCATTTGTAAAAGCATTTTCTGGAAATTAGGAATATACCAAAGAACTTCTGACTTTCTGTAAGGCTTTTAGTTAGCTTTGATTTTATATGACTTTGGTTTTTATTTCTGTTCCACTTCTCCTGTTGGAAACATGAATAATTTTTGTTCAAAGTCATTCTCTGCAAATAGAGCTCCCATTGATAATTAATCAGTGGTTATTTCTCTTCCTTTTTTTCTTTTTCCTGTATCTTTTTTGTTGAATTGTATACTTTAGAAGTAATGGTATCTAGCTCATAGACACAAAGACATGTTTCTCTTAGTTTAAACAATTGTGTGGGCCTGGAGAAACAATGCATGAAACAATAAGCACACAAATATTTAGTAAGATAATGTAATAGGCATGCCATCTTGAGAGGCGAGGTCAGCCACCTTGTCAACAGCCACCATCCCAACTCACAAAACACTGAATATAAACCAGGTGTCAATTCATCAGTTTATTCTGAGACAGCCGTGAAATGACGCCCATGGTTCCTTCATTCTTTCCCAGTGGGGGAAAAAGAAAACATCAGAAATAAAATTATAACCAGAAAGTTCATTAATTATGGTATCCAGAGCAAGAGGGGTTGGTTGAATGGCCTTGATCTGAAACATCCCTCTCTAAGCCCAAGTTATTTGGACTGCTCACACCATTTGGCCATAGTGCTGCCTTCCCTGGAATATTATGAATAAACCTTGTGAAATTCCTCCTCTTTGGACTCACAGTTTCTAGGCTTCTTGATGTTCTTTCTTTTTTCAGACTGGATAGAACAGAACTTAATATGACCATGGATTTATGTTAATACTTTAGATAATGTATATGAAACACTCAGCTCACTGTCAGGTACAGGAGAATAAATTTGGTTGCTGGTACTAGGGAACCTGTACATCTTTGTAGCAAAAGCTTTAGCTCTTGTAGCCAAAGCTGGGATTTGAATTCCGGTTCTTCCCCTTCAAGATATATGGCCTTGGCCAAGTTACTTATCCTCTTTATGCTTTACTTTGCTTAGCTGTAAAATGGGGAAAGTACTTGCACCAATCTTATAGGAGTGTTGTGAGGATTAAATGAGATTAAGCACAATGGCACTGAGTATGCATTTAACATTGCTTATTTTTGTTAAGATTATACCAGTCAGTTGTGATTGGTCTTTTGTTTCTCCTGAAACTCAGCTACTCATTTATAATTTTTCACTTCGGGTAATAATGTTATAGGTGGCCCATCCATCCTGTCATGCATTTCTTGCTGAAAAATTTTCTAATTTTTTTTTCCTCTGAACTTGTTTAATTCAGGTATGAGTATATTAAAAAATAACCTTAAGCACATTAAAATTTTAACAGGTTTATTTGTGCATTCAGTGATTCATGAATCTGGCAGCATTAGAGCACAAACAGTGGAAGAGAGGGGGAGTGAGAGAGAAAACTTTTATAAGGTGTTTGCAGAACCAAGACAAAAAAAAAAATATTTATTGGTTAAAATGGAAAGTCCCTAGTTAGAGGTTAGTTGGCAGTTTCTGGTTGGTTAAGCTTAAGTTTTGTTTTATTGTTTACATTGGGCTTTCGTTTGCTTATGTAGGAACCCAAGGCACTGGAGCCATCTCGGTCTAATGGCCTCCCAATTAATTCTTTTTTAACAGGGACATAACAACTCCACAACCTACAGGTTATTGGTGTAATAAAATAAGACTCCAAACAAGGCTAGCTGACTCATTTAATATTATGAATATTTCTTATTATAAAGCATGGTAATTAGGGACAAATACTCAGTAGTTTACACAAGAAACAATAATTTATGTTGCTTTTTCAGAGTCAGGGAGATAACCTCATTAGTCCTCTAGCAGTTAACTAGTGGCACCGGTATTTTCCTGAAGCAATGTGTACGTTTTCATCATCTTTGTTAGTGTACATATATTCATATAGATTTAAAGGTAAACTTTCTAGATCAAACTGAGTTGGAATCCACTTACCCTCCCATAGTCCTCTCCTGCGGAGCCTCTTCTATCAAGGATCCCGTCCCACACTGTAGAATGGCACAGGGCAGGGACACTTTTCACATTGTATTCTGTTTATTGGGTCCCCTGCAGTTGTCGAACCAAACAGTTGCCCTGAGAGTGGAGGCCCAGAGGCACGTGCGTTCTGCTTTCCATCTTTCTACCCATCTCTTTATTGGGGCCTGGAGGCTTGTGGCACAAGCCCCAGGGCTGTCACTGCCTACCTGAGCTACCATAGTAAAAGGGAAGCCATGAAACAACCAAACATCACAACCCCGGGGGGAAAAGTGAGAAACAGGACACAGCCAATAGCTTTCCTCCTATCATACCTTGAGCTCTGTTCTCTTCTAAGTCTTTTGTGTTTGTATAAAACTTGAGCTCAAAAGGCAACTTCAGGGGCTAAAATGAGAGATTCACCTAACCTCTGAGCCAGTAACCTACTTGAATATATTCAGTCACTCTGACCCTTAAATAATATTTTCAAAAAAGGGGCAACTTATCTGAGAGCATCTCATCCTTTATTGATGTGATGGCCGTGGTGGAGAATGAGGGCATGCCAGGCACAGGGCAGGCGGCAGGCCAGGTGGGAATCGTCTCTGAATCTTTGGCATTTGCAAGTCTGGCAGCAGAGGGGAAGGGATTCGAGTGAAGGAGTGAGTAGGAAGAGGGAGGGAGGCAGGGGCACCTAACTGGTGCAATCTGTGTAAACCTGTGTGATGCCAGAACAGTCTCTTTCAAACTCCAAAGTTCTTGGCCAACAGGCCTCCTGTGGTTGTAGCCAAGGTCTCTCCTCCAGGAAATGACCATCCTTGAGAAGGTGCCAGAAGGGGAGGAGACTGGCCTTTCACAACCTGTCTCCCCCAGCCTCATAGAGCGGGATGCATGGTCATAACATGATTTCAAGAGTAAGGAGACACCCCCTGTTCTTTAAATATTTCTTCTACTTGCTCGCTCATTCTAGATACTTTTGTTTTCTCAAAAAGAAGATAAAGGCTTTCATTTTATATAAAGCGTGAAAAAGGAAAGGGACAGTGGCCATGCTCCTTGGGTGGTGAATCGCCCTCCCTCTTAAATTGCCATGCTGGTGTAATCCACACCTTCCTCTTTCCTTGTTGGTCACCTGCCGCAACACTTCTACTCATTCATTCCCCATTCTGGAGCCTTCTCTATTGTCACAAAGCACTGGGGTTGCCCAGAATCTTGGTTTTCAAACGTGGTGTATGAACCAGTAGCATTAGCATCAGTTAAGAACTTGTTACAGATGCAGACGCTAGACTGCTGAGGCAGAGTCTTCGTTGTATCAAGATAGCCAGGTGACCTGTGATTTGTATGAATGTTAAAGGTTGAGTAACTCTGGCCTGGAACACTTCTTCAAATTTAGCATTAACTGAAATTTGATTTGTATATAATGGTAGTTATCACAGGTTGTTAGTTAATTTTATCATATCTTCAACAAATATTTATTGAGTGCCTACTGTATTCTAGGCATTACACATGCAAGGAGTTGGGGATGCAAGAATAGTATCCCTGCAGAGCCCACAGTATAGTAGGCTTATAAAAACTGAACAAAACACCAAAACAAAAGCCAAAAAATTTTAAGCTTGTTCAAAGCTATTCCCTCTAATTAATGTATTTTTTTCTTTTCATGTCTTTCACTTTTCTCCAAGAACCCATGCACTCAGTAAGAAAAAAAAAATCAAACTCGAACTGTTCTCTTCTTTCCATTTCTTTTCCGTCTCATAGCTGCCATTGCATTGCCAGCAGAAGCCTGCTGGAAGTAGTACTCTCAGTACCAAATGGAAAGGCAAAGAAGCATTTAAAAAAAATCAGATTTTAAGAGAGTATTTGTGGTTCCATTTTCTCAGATGATTTTCTTTGTATGCATCTTACCTTCAATTCTCAATGCTTCAATTGCTAAATACTGTATTACAAGGCATATTCTGGAATTTTTCTCATTTTGGTTTTGGTTTTGTTGGAGGGTGGGGAAACGGAATTACGGAACATGTTTATTAGACCCAGTCAAGCCTGTTTAAGTTTTGGAGACACCAGAAGGTTTTTTTAAAAATATAATCCACAATAGCATCACAGGATGTGAGTCCCAACGATAACATTACAGCAGGAATTTAGTGTGTTTTTGTGGGCTTAAAAGAACTGATTCTGGCGAATCAGGAGAAGACTTGGAAAGAGGAGTGCAAAGAAGTCAAATCTTCCACTGGAAGACAGCTGTTGCTTCTACTGCCAGGACTGCTGGGGTTCTTTGAAGTCAAAGTCTCCCACTGATTTAAGTTTAGATCTCTCGATCAATGTCAGACGATATGAAAAAACTGATTTTCTTATCTTATGGGGATTTATGGCATTTCCCTTAGTTTCGAGATCACCTTCTAGTACGTACTTCATGACAGTTTTCTTGCATTTGATCTTATACCACATTCTGCCATTTTGCTTTTCAAAGAAGTATGTTACTAATATAGTTACTAACAAAACTCAATGAAATAGCTAATATTTTGGCTTCTCTTCAGTAGGTTTTGCTGTTTTTGACTTTTACTGCCATCGTAGGCTAGAGTTTTAGCTGGCACCATGCTGATCCGGCAGGTCACTTTAGTTTGGAGAAGAGTGAGTAGCAATTGTGCTGCCTACTCAGCATGTTATTTCTCTTTGGAGCAAAGGGCACTGGCTTCTGGTCAATTTCTGAATTGATTTTAGGATGGTTTTAATGATTTATAAAGCAGCATTAATCCTATACATCTAGGCTTTGTTTGCCTCATGAAATCAGCTACCACATGAAATTGTCTACAGTTAAGGTCATCCCCTAAAAACGAACACACAAAAAATGACTCTTTGGGGGGAGATTCAGTGTCAATCTCAGCTTACAATCAAGCACACGGTGAGCATTGTAGAGGGGAAGGGCATACCTCTAACCCTGCTTGGGTGAGGCAAAGACATAAAATGTGACCAAAATGTTTGTACTCTCATAATACCCTGAAAAAAAAAAAATATATATAAAAGCTTCATATTTGGTCATTTGACTTTTCAAAAATTGAATTTCAGAAGTTTCATTCTGTCAAAAAATTATATATTTTGAAAATTAAAATATTACTTATAAAGGTATAAAATGAACATGTATTAAAGAAATCATTTGTATCTCTGCTGAATAAAAATCTGTAAGTTAGCATGTCACTTTAGATCTAGGTTATAATAATACATGATAAATAGTAAGTAAAGCAAAAATACATTCTTGTAGAGAATTAAATAGACTTTGGGTGGACTTATTAGAGAATGCTACAGTATGACACTGAAAAGATTAGGTATCATCTTTTTAGTTTATTTACAAATTTGGGATAATTTTTCTTAACAATCCTCCCTTTCCCCAATTATAAATAATCTCCAAAGATTATTCTTGATCACATTAAAGGTTAGTTACATTGTGTTTTGTCCCTTTTCATTTACATTAGTTCAGCCAGGTATAGTAGTTTGCATATGTAGGCCTCTTTGGAATACAGTTAACAAATCTAGAGCCATGAAGTGTTGAGTAGCTATTAAGCTAGAAATAACTTCTACCTGGTAACCTTCTGGGCCTTCAATTATACACATTTAGACATTTCAATATTGTTCTACAAATTCTTGAGGCTTTGTTCACTTTTTTCTTCAATCTTTTATTCTCTTACTTCTTCAGATTGGGGTAATTTCTATTGTCTGGCTTCTAAATTTGCTGATTCATTACAAAATAATTCGGGGTATAAAAATTCGGCAAAAAGTAGAGAAAGTTATTCTGGTTAGATACAGAATTCTTTTACCTGTTTAGATAACAGAAAACATAAAAAATATATTTTTAATCTCTCCTATTAAGAGCAGACTAATTACTCTCAGAATAATTTTTCATTTTAACAGAGAAATTAATTCTTAAGCTTTTATTAAAGCATTATATTTTGAATTAATGCATAAAACTAGGTATACTTTGCTGATTTTCTTTTTACATATTTCATTTTTTCTGTTCAGAGTCAATTGTTTGCATGTATTCAAAACTAAAACAAATAGCATTTACTTTCCGTAACCTTCTACAACTTTCTATATTCATTTAAATTTTGTCTTTCATTAGCCCTTTTCAAATTCTGAAAAAAGACACTTTAAAACAAAATCGTTTTTAGAAAAAAATCTCACACACATCTCATTTTCTTGCATACACATTTGTACTTCTTTGCCATATTGTTCTTATACAGCTTCAACAACTCAGCATGTCACCCAAGTAATTAAATTCTATTAATCAGAGAAAATTTGGCATTAGCTAATTATGACCTGTCTGTTATACATGAGCATTTTGGCAAACTACAAAATTAATGAGAATGTGCAATTTCTACGGCCACATATGCCCTTCTATATCTTCTTAAAACAAATCAATACCTTTGTTAACAGAGTTCAGAGGCATAGACTTTAACAATTGTAAAAATAGGATACAAAAGTACATACTATATATTAAAATTATGCTTACTTAGAAATTATTTAAGTATCCAAGAAGTATCCATTAATTAGCTCAATTGAATATTAGCTTTGTTGTCTACAAGTTAAACAAAGATCTTGGAAAACAAGTTTTAGCTGACATTCTACAGGCCATAATTACTGTTGCTATAAAAAGCTTATCAGAATTATGATTTTATTTAGTTGAACACATAATTTTATACTTAATTTAAAAAACTGTGTGCAAGTAATATTAATAGTAGCTTATCTGAACTTATAAACCAGTATAAAAAGTCTAGAAAGTTCAAATTCCAAGTTTCTTTGTGAGAAACAAATACAAATCTTTTTAAAAGTTTGCTTTTATTATAATCCATATCGATAAAATTAGGAAAAGGACATGAAACTCTTTTTAAGCAAAATTATGAAAATACATTCTGATTTGTCCAGTGATATTCACTTTTATTATATGAACTTGGATTCTTATATAAAAATGCTTTTGAGCTAGCAGTTTCTGTGAAAGGTTTTTTTTTTTTATTTTTTAAAGGTTAGCATACTCACAGCATTAGAAGTTGAGTTTCTTCATTTTATAAGAATTCTGGAAATATTAAATTTATGCAAGGCCTTATTGGTCTCTATGAACCCAGCAAAACAGAGCTTCTATAATTTTAGAGGTTTTATAGCTCAATGTATTAATACTCTCCAGAGGTAGAAAAATATTTCATGCCCACACAATAAAAGGAAAATGCTTTTCTCAGTTATTGACACAGATACACCTAAAGCTTTCAGCTTTAATTCTGCAACTACTGACACAGGTCTAAAGTAAACAAACACAAAACTCCACCAGTACAGATCTTAAGGAGATTTTCTCCTTTCCAGTGAACATAAAATTTTTCCTAATTGGGCTGAGCTCACAAGTAGACAAAGCAACAGATAAAAAAGTTGAACAATTTAGATTATCTGTCATCTCTTATCTGACAAAGAATAGGTCCCCATTATATTGACAGAGATCATCAAATGGTCATACCATATAAAATCAGATCTCCATTGTTTATATCAATGGATAATAGCCTATCAGTCATGTATAGACTAGACTCATGTATATGCATGGTGATGTCTATATTACCTAAGGATTCATTATTTACTAATCCCTGGGCTCAGTGGTGGAAAAAATCATGGCCCAAACCATGAATTAGATGAAATACAGACAGAAAAACAGATTTGGCTAAGAAACAGAAACAAAATAAAAACACAAAACCAGAAGAGTAAAAAACAGAGAATCAATGAAGGAAAAGTTATATTACCCTTAGTATTCACTCCAAGACCCAAAGAGAGATATTCCCAGGAGGAAACACCTCATAAGGTGTACGTACTTCTGGGACAGTACAGTGGAATAGACTCCAACAGATGAGTCTATCTTAGTGGGAAACCCCACAAAATATTACAGTACACTTTTCAAAAAGTTAACAACTTGATTCATACAAATATTAAGATGTCAAATATGTATTAATATTTAACTCATGAATGAGGGCTCTGGCTGAAAGGTAAAACTGGTTTAAAGAAGGATTTGAGGAACAAAGATTTATGTAGTCATTCATGAATGGCAGGATGAAATATGCTTATCAAGTTGAGAAAAAGCAGATTATGTTTTACAAAACAATAAAAGCAAAAGAGTTAGTATTATTTTTTTCTATTTGAGAGAAGTCATTTCTATTGGAGAGGAATTATCACTTAAGACAAAAATCTACAAATTAATATGTATCTTCATAGAGTCTGGAGCTGTAATGAACAATGAATTATGAACCAAACAAGGATACATTTCCCCGGAGAATTAAATAAACCTTCGGCAGACCTGTTAAACAATACTCTAGTATGATATTGAAAAGTAAATCTGGCATCTTCTGCCTTATTTCTAAGTTTTGGAATATTTTTCTGAACAGTTCTAACGTCTTTGAGTTCTTATAACATTAGCCAGCATTTCTCAGTATTATAAAAGCTTTGAGAAATGCTTGAATAATACCCATTTGCTACATCATGACATAGTGCTTTTATGTCTTTGAAATCCTTTGTTAAATTAATTTACAAAGAAAGTCCTAAAATTTGATGTGGCATTTTATTTTTTAAGACTTATGTTGGCCAAGGGAGACCCATCATTTATTTATACTCATCAAAGTTTCAGTGGTGATTTTTTAAAATGTTCATGAATTCTTTGATACTTTTTCCTTTGCTTCAAGAGGTGGAGGTAAATTTCCCTCCCCTTGTGGGTGGGCTGCACTTGATAACTTGTTTATAACAAATTGAATATGGTGGAAGTGATGGTGTGGAACCAATAAGATGATGTCACAAAAGACATTCGGCTTCTTCATTACTCTATCTCAAATTGTTTGCTCTGGGAGAAGTCAACAGCCAAGTTGTGAGAATACTCAAGCAGCTTTAGTGGTGAGGAACAGAAGCCTCTTGCCAACAGCCAGCAAGGAACCAAGGACTCTGGCCAACAGCCATGGAAGGCAGTCATCTTAGAAGCAGATACTCCAGCTCCAGCCATGCTTTCGGGTAATTGCAGCTCCTACTGATATCTTATCTGAAACTTCATCAGAGACCTTAACATACCACTTAGCTAAGCTGCTACTGAATTCCTGAGCCATAGAAATGATGAGAATAATAATTTATTGTTTCAGCTACTAACTTTTGGAGTAATTTGTTGCACAACAATTGATATTTAACATAGGCTCTCATAAAAATTTTCCTCTCCTTTGGAAGCTGGAAAAGTAGAATTTTTTTCCAACTGTTAAACCAATTTTCTCAAACACTAGAGATAAGGAGCCTTCTCATATCTTGTGTGATGTATCCACTGCTTGGTTCTCAGGTGACCTTGAGTATGGCTGTCTCCTGGCACTTTCTCACTGGGCATTGTTCAAAACATGTTTAGGATGGACTTTCTGAGTCTATGTCTGGAGAATATATAGGTTGAACTTTTTAAGTTCTTCCAGAAAAAATCCCCTATAATGGTTACCTTTCATGTCATGGACACCAAAACTGGGTTTGATTCCCTTGTCTGAGGGTTGAGCCCTTTATTTGCTAGGATACCTTCTCTCTTCCCACTCCACCATGGCTAATAGGCTGGGACATGTATCCATTTATTAAATACGACATGTTGACACTTGTAGAAACACATTTTTGGGCAAATTATGAAATTAGATTTAGGTTTTCCATTTATATATCAGACTGGGAAAAATCTTTTATTTAACGCAATGGAAAAATAAACTTCTGACGAGATGACGAACCAATATGGGTTGCTGTCTCCTCCCATACTCTAACCCTGGAGAGCCATGAAAAAAGAAATAGTGTATGAATAGATGAAATAATGACTGTGAGAAACACTCAAGAAGAGAGAGGGTAGTTGTGACTTGTGTGTGTGTGCGTGTGTGTGACTGTACTGGGGAGTGAGTTGGGAGGGAACTTTTGAGTTGTGCACTTTACCCTCTGGACACCCTGCCCTGGATTGATCATTGTTCGTTCCCGTGTGATCGTGGGAGCCAGCCCAATGCCTTGAGGGCTGTGGGCAACAAGAGGGCAGTGCTGGAGACTGGCATGAATGAGGAGCAGATAACAGCAGGTAAAGAATGACTTGCTGCCCCCTAAGCTTTTCCGGCTACTCCTTTACACACCCCTTCATACCTCCAATTACGCCAATATATCAAGGAAGAAAAGCCCTCAGAAGAGAGCAGTTTCAAAGTGAAAGGAGTATCGAGGTCAGCAGGAAAGAGAGCAACAGATAGGACTGGTGGAGACCCTGAGCTCCCTGACGTAGGGTCGTTCACTCCTTCCTCACACACCTATGAGGACGGCACAAGCGGAGGCCTGAGCTTTGCCGTTCCCACATAGCAGCCAGGCTGATAATTCTGTTAGGGAAAATAAGCTTCAGGTGACAGATATCTGAAAAGCACACTAGCCAGATAGCTGAGAAGCAGAACATGCCTAAAGACAGAGAACAAACCGGGCTATCTACAGTGGGCAGATCAGAATTAATAAAACAGATTAAGGATTTAAAATAAATGTAATAAATGTCCTCAAAGACATGGGAGAATATTGGTTACATGAAGCATGAAGGAGCAGTTATAATGAAGAGCCAAGTGGAAACATTGGGTATAAAAATGATAACAAAATCAATAATTTCGATGAGGGATAAATACTCTGAAGGTTATCGGGGAAGAATAAACTGGTAAACTGTAAGAGCAGTCTAAGAATATCTCCCAGAAGACGCAGGGAAAGAACAACAAAAAAAAATGAAAAATATAAAAGAAAAAGTAATGATGAAGGAGATAAATAAGAAGCACCAAAATATCTGTGGTGCCCTCTCAGCAAAACAAGAAAAAACTTTAATGGAGGCGAGGAAACAATTAAAAAGTAATAACCAAAGTTTTTCCAGAATTAAGTAAAGATGTGTGTCTTAGTCAATTTTCTATTGCTTGTAACAGAATACCTGAAATTGGGTAATATATAAAGAAAATAAATTTATTTCTTATAATTCTGGGGAGTCCAAGGGTGTGGCTCAGCATCTGGTGATGGCCTTATTCCTGGTGGGGACTCTCTATGGAGTTCTGAGGCGGTGCAGGGTATCACAGGACAAAGTGACAAGAACATGTATACAGGCTTGCACGGGTTTCTCGTCCTCCCATTATAAAGCCACCTGTTCCACTCCCATGACAGCTCATTAATCCACTTATAAGACCAGAGCCCTATGATCCAGCCACCTCTTAAAGACCCCACCTTTCAATACAGCCACAATGGGGATTAAGTTTCTGAGATATGAAATCCGGGGGAAACATTCAAGCCATAGCAATGAGCAATGGTTATAGGAAAGCTAATAGGGTACCAAATAGGACAAATAAGAAAAATCTCACACCTAGAGGTGTGAAATTTAAGAACATCAGATTGAAAGAGAAAATTCTAGAAGTGTCTAGATGTAAATAAAGGATTCACAAGATTAAATCAATCACACTGAAATTAAACTTCTCACTAGCAATATTAGAGGCAAGAAGACAATCAAGTAATAGTATCACTGTGTTAAAAGAAAAATAACTTCAAACTATAGCATTTTTTAGCAGCTACCATTTATTGAGTACCTGCTACATTTCAATTAGTTTCTATACATCATCAATTGCACTGACAACACTGCAAATTAAAAATTAGTATTTTTCCATTATAAATGAGAAGAGTGAGGCTTACGGATATTAAGCAACTTGCTCAAGGTAACTCAGATAGTGGTAGAATGGGGATGTAAACCCAGATCTGATTCCAAAGTGTGTTCAAACTATAACTTTATATTCAGCTAAACTATCTTTTAAATGCAAGATCACGATAAAGACGTTTTTGGTCATGACACAGCCTTAGAGTTTTGCCACATAAAGACCATATTTGAAAACTTTCTTGGAGGAAGTGCTCCAGGAAGAAGACAACTAGATCCAAGGGGATGCTTTGATTGATGTATGAACTGTGAGTTATAAATAATGTAGGAAAGTTTATTATGATCCAAACAAGAAAGGTCTCCCCATAAAGAAACAGAAGTTTATCATTGAAACTCACAACTAAATTGTAGGATATACCAACACCACCACTGATGGGAGGTAGGGTACAGAAACCACAGAGACAGTATTGAGGGGTTGAATGTTTGTATTCCCCCAAATTTGTTGAAATCTAATCCTCAGTGTGATGGTGTTCGGAACTGGGACTTTTGGGAAGTAATTAGGTCATGAGGATGGAGCCCTGACGAGTGGGATTAGTGCCCTTATAAGAAGAGGCCAGAGAGCTAGCTTGCGCTCTCTCTGCGATGTGAGGATACCAGGAGAAATTGGCAATCTGCAACCAGAAAAGGGCACTCATCAGAACCCGACCCTCCTGGTACCTTGATCTCAGACTTCTAGCCTCCAGAACTGTGAGAAATAGATTTCTGTTGTCTATAAGCCACCCAGTCTGTGGTACTTTGCCACATAGCCCAAACAGACTAAGATATAAAGTGTGAAAAAATAGTTTTTCCTTTTGTGGGAAAATATTCTTGAGTATTGGTAGTTTAGTAAATCGATGAAGATAAATGAACATGAATATGGGCCTTAATAAGGAAGAGCCGTCCACCAGAGAATACAAATACAGTGCATAAAATTTTCTTCAGTAGAAGAAATTCTGAGTTACTGAACAGAAGACAGAAAAGTAGGGAAAATGTATTTTAAAAAGTGAATAGAAAATATGGAATAAGATGACATAAATATCTCAGATTGTATTCAAAATACAGTAATATATTATCTATAAGACAGAAGTTTTAAAGCAAAGAAATGAAAATATTTTATAGGTAAATATGAACTAGAAACAATTTTAACATCAGACAAATAGAATTCAAGGTCAAAGTCATAAAGGATGAAGAAAGACACTGTACATGGCAAAAAAGAAAAACAGATCAAAAAGATATGATGATAAACAAAAATATATATTTAACAACATGGGTTCAAAACATACAAGGCAACAACTGACAGATTTATGAGGTGAGACACATGACTCAATAATCATAGTTGGAGGTTTTAATTTACTCTTCTCACAAACCAATAAATCAAAGAGAAAATAAAACTTTAAGTGTGGAAAATTTGAATAGTATAATTAATTTGCTTAAATCTATACATGAAATGTGTTATTGGATATAAAGTTTTATAGATGTCATATATTATTTATATATTATAAATCTACATACCAAGATAGATTTCTTCAATAAGCAGGAACTACACGTTCTTGAAAAGAACGCAAGAAACATACACAAACACTGTGACTCATAAAGAAAATCCTAATAAATTCCAAAGAAACAAGATCACACTAACCATATCTTTAGTGTACTAGTTGATAATAAAAGAGTAACTTTAAAATATCCAAAACCTTGAAACCAAATATTACTGTAAAAGCCCTTATAGTAGATACAAAATATTAAGAAAATTAAAAAATAATTAGAATTGGAGAATAATGAAAATTTACATGATAAAATATGCATATTATAGTGAAAACAGTACTTATAGGAAAGTTTTATCAAAAACAAAAGAGATAAACACCCAGCTCAAGAAGTTCAAAATATACTAATAGAAAAGACCTGAAGAAATGAGGGAAGAAAATAAAAAGCATAAAGACAGAAATCAATGATCTAGAGGACAAAAAATAGATTAACAAAACCCAAAGTTATTTCTATAAATAGCTTAATAAGGTACATAAGTCTTGGCAAGACCAATCAAGAAAATTAAAGAGAAGGTACAATAAATAAATAAAAATGAGGACACGGTTCTAGATATGGAATTTAATATGAACAACTATTAATATATGCCAATAAATTTGATAACTTAATATATATGTACTCTAATACACACACACCTGATTTAGTGTATGAACATACATGTAAAAATCTTCAGTAATATACAAGCTAGTTGAATCTAGCAATGCATTAAAACAACATTATTATATTTTATTCCAGGAATGCCAGAATGATTTAATATCAGAAAAATAAGCAATAAAATTTGCCATATATATGGAAAAAAAGAAGAAAATTTTATCTTTATAGATGCAGAAAAAGTATTTGACTAACTTCAATATCGACGTGTAATTTTTAAAAACTTTATACACCAGAAATGCAAGATATTTCCTTAGTTTTATAAATGATATAGACTGAAAACCTTTAGAAAATAGTATACATACTAGAGAAAATTAGCTACATGTCTGTTAAGGTCAAGAACAAGACAAAGATAACCACTATCACTACAACTGTGTAACACGCTTCTGGAAGTCATGTTCAAGGTTACAAGATAAGAAAAATGCATTATATATAATGTTTGAAAGGGAATTGTTATTGTTTGCATATGATATGATGATCTCCAGAGAAAAATCTAAGAGGACCAACAAAAAAAGCTATTAGCAATAATGCTAATAAGAGGGTGGATCAAGTTTACTAGATAAAAGATCTGATGAAAATCAGTAGTGTTTCTCTACACCAGCAAGAGTCAATATTACAGAATATAAAATAACATTCACATCACAACAAAGACTATTCTATAGCTAGGAATCAAGCTATCAAGAATGCATAAGAATTTAGTATAGGTAATTTTTTAATCCTATTAAATGACATAAAAGATTCCATGGAATGATATTTCATAATTGGTGAATGAGAGAAGTCAAAGATGTCAATTCTCCCCCAACTAATCTACAAACTTAATGCTGGATTCCAAATGGATTTTTGAGGAACTTGTCAAACATATTCTAAGATGTATATTAAAGTTAATGAATGGCTACGGTAAATTTGAAAAAGAACAAAATGAAGATTCTTGTTCTACAAAAGAAGATTTGAGAACTATCAGAAGAAAGACAAATGTGATTCGATAGGCATAAGGACTAAAAGGAAAATTCTTTGAAAAGACGAGTAGTTCTAAAACATGAAAGCAGGCAATGCAATGTCAAGTAATTCTCAATGAGGAAGAAAAGGAGTGTCTTAAATTCAAAGTAGCATAAAGAGCTCTTAAGTTTTAAAGGACTTACTTATATAAAAGAAGAAACAAGAAACAAACATTGGCTGAGAAAGAACAGCATGAACCTGTATGAGAAGAAACAGAATAGCCTGCCACCAACGTGGGGACCTCCTCTTACTGCAGAGGTTTTAGATTGGGAGGAATGTTGGGCTAGACGGCTTCTATGTCAGGCAGAGTACCAGTGGGGAGCAGATGGTGTGTTCAACTGGGTAAAGGAGAAGAGATTAGTAAAGAAACTGTCACAATCATTTAGGGAAAACGCAGGAATGGTGTAGGACCCCAGAGTTAGCAACAGCAGCAGGCTGTTATTATCCCGGTTTGGAGAGGCAAGGGAGGGAGTGAACACCAGACTAGAAGGGAGATGCCGCCAGGCGCGGTGGCTCAACCTGTGATCCCAGCACTTTGGGAGGCCCAGGCAGGAGGATTGCTTGAGGTCAGGAGTTCCAGACCAGCCTGAGCAAGAGCAAGACCCCCATCTCTACAAAAAATAGAAAAATTAGCTGGGCATGGTGGCGTGTGCTTGTAGTCCCAGCTACTCAGAGGCTGAGACAGGAGGCTCGCTTGAGCCCAGGAGTTTGAGGTTGCTGTTAGCTGACACCAGGGCACTCTAGCCCGGGAAACAAAGTGAGACTGTGTCTCAAAAAAAAAAAAAAGTTGTCCTTTAAAGACTAGAGTCATTGCGCTCTTGGGAGATATCTGTTATCTGTTGAAAGCCAAGACACTAGAAGGTCTCCAAGAATCTTTACTGAATTACCTAGAAGTACATGATTCTTCAAAACAC
>CAUYSK010052150.1:0-23139 GCA_963575035.1 Avahi laniger
CTGCTATGAACACTCGAGTGCAGGTGTCTTTTTCATAGAGCCACTTTTGTTCTTTTGGGTAGATGCCCAGTAATGGGATTGCTGGATCAAATGATAGTTCTACTTGTATCTCTTTAAGGTATCTCCATATTGCTTTCCACAGAGGTTGCACTAGTTTGCAGTCCCACCAGCAGTGTATGAATGTTCCTATCATACCAATAGTGGCTTTAAAATGGCATCTACTGAGAGCTCAGTCAATTCCACCTGTAGTTCTTTAGGTGGCCTTGGTGATATCAACTAGATGAGGCTGAAATGCTAATTTGGGTGTGATGTCATGATTTTCAAGGTCCGTGAACATTTCATTGTATTCTCCAAATAATAGATCTATAATGGCTACATATTCTTCAAATGATTTGCAGATAACATCATGCTCATCAGTGACCTTTGCTAACTGGGAAAGTGTTCATCTGAAATTTCCTTTTGAAGAAGAAGTGTTTTGAAAAAAGATAACCTTTTTTGAAATGCTTGGATTTTTTGCCATGTATATGTAGACTTAGTTTTACTTTGCAAAGAAATATTCAAGTCATTTTGATTTGACATGATATCGCACAGAAATGCTGCATTCCCATAGAAATCTTCTTTTAATAGTTCACATTGCTGATTCTCTTCTTCATAAAAGTTGACTATCTGTTCTCACAGAGATAAAATTTTGGCTAACAGCTGTCTCTGTGATAGCCAACACACTTTAGATTGATATGGTAAATCCATACTGAATACCTCATCTTTCAACTTTAGCATATTATGAAACTGACAATGCC
This sequence comes from Avahi laniger, assembly GCA_963575035.1. Taxonomy (NCBI): domain Eukaryota; kingdom Metazoa; phylum Chordata; class Mammalia; order Primates; family Indriidae; genus Avahi; species Avahi laniger. The sequence continues at coordinate 798 of CAUYSK010052150.1, forward strand.
ATGTTGTATTTGCATAAATATAGTTAACAATACTTATAACCTGTTGCGAAGTGTCACTTAAAATAGTAGCTTTAGCACAGAGATTTTGCTGATGCAAGATACAATGAAAAGAAGTGAGAGCACCTGGATCTGTTAATACTTTTTTAATCTGTGCAATAAACCCTTCATGTTTTCCTGTCATGGAAGGTGCACTGTCTGTACATACACTGACTAAATTTACCAAATTCAATCCAACTTCATGCCATTTATCTTGAAAGTTGTTGAAGATATCTATTCCCTGTGTTCTGTTTGCAAGAGTGCCGAAAGCGAGTAACTCTTCGTAGCAAAGAAAATCTTCTGTTATGACCCGAATGAAATGTAAAACCTGTGCTGAGTTGATTCATCCAAAGCGATTGAATAATATATATTTTCCTTTTGAGGTATTGCATGAAATTGTTCTGTTAGGTTGAAGGCTAATTCATGAGGCCTTGAAAGAGGCAGTTGTTTGTACTTTGAAACGTTATCAGGGTCTAAGCATCCTACAACTTCAACAATGCATTCTTTCACAATTTCTACGTCACCGAATGGCTTCCCTTTTTTCCCGAATATGTAAGCTACTTTATAAGTTGCTTCAGTGGCATTATTTCCAAGTCTCATTGCTGCTTGAAACAATTGTCTTTGCTTTTGCTTTTCATCTTTTAATTTCTGCAATACAACCTTTATTGCTTCTCCCTCTAATTTAAAATATTTGTGGTCCTTATGAGTGTTATAATGCTGATAAGCATTGAATTTCTTTCATGTTGGTATTTGCAGTATCACGAGATGAGCAAATCATCTTATCTTTAGCAGAAACAAGGTAATATTGTAGTTCCTAATCCTCATTAAAAAAAATGTTTTCTTCCTTCAACATTCTCTTGGTCTTCTTTGACCTGATGGGCTGTTAAGCAGACAGAATTAAAAAATACTGTTAAGCTGTGCAACTCTTCACAAATTCCACTTCAAACAGAAACACAGTGCATTGTTGTCAAAAGTGAGTAACAGACTGGTGTATTTGTACTTGACCCCCAAAAACTCTCACCAACCAGCCTCCTGCAGTAGTGATGCCAGTCAGACGGGAAAGTTAGAACTAAATCATGAGTGTAGCAGCCGTTCATTTAGCCCTTACAGCTTACTAATTTTCTAATTGTGCTTGTCAATCTGAGAGGATTATTTTGTTAAAATTTATTTAATTCTTTGGTATTTTAAATACATTCATTTTAAAAATAAAATAAAAATGTAAAAGACAAAAATGTGTTAATAAAAATAGAAGGATTTGTTCTGTGAAATTTGGATTTAGTCAAAAGGCTACTCTTTAAGGACCTAGAAGGCCACAGTTTTCCCACCTCGCCTTAGCACATTAAGTAGGTCAGGAAAGACCATTTTACTAACTTATGCACAGGCTTTGGGGAATTTCTAGGGCAAGTGTATGGAGAGCAAGACCTGACACATCATTTGTTCACTCATGGAGAAAGTAGAGCCTTGTGCTTCCTTAGAGCTAGCTCTGTGCCAGTGTTGAGTATCCAGAAGGGACAAATTTCTCTTTTTCTTTTCCTGGCCCTTTTTTCTTTATGTCTTCTCTGGTCACTTTTTGGTGGTCATTGTCCATTTCTATGCATGCTCGTGTGTGTGTGTGTGTGTGTGTGTGTGTGTGTGTGTGTGTGTGTGTTCCTATTAGTTCCTATGGTGTATGGTTATAGTTAGTTATGTGTTCCAAAGGCAGCCTAGGTCCTAGGAATTGTGAGCAGTGTTTTTGGATGAATGTTTCCGACTCCTAAAACCTAAAGTCAAAACTGAAGCATGTCATCACTATCAAGTCTGTGAACTGAAATGCTAAAAAGTTTTGGAAAAATTTTAAAGTGTCTTGTTTGTCCATTTGCTCACTGCTGCTGCCAGCAACCATTGCCAATAACAGCAGCTAACACTTGTCGAGTAAATGGTGAATTGTGAAATACTAGTGGATTGTGAAAATCAGCTGATGGGGTTAAGACCAACATGTTTTAAATGAAATTGATTAGAATGGAATGGAGTGGAGTAAAACAGGAATATCAGGGTTTCTCATGTGTAGTAAGTGGAGGGATTGTTTAATGAAACTTTAGTTTCTGTTAGACACATGTTGTACACACTGCCGTTGCTCCAAGTTTGTTCCTCTCTTCTTCACAACTTCTACATCACTGGACTACATTTCCCAGATGCCCTTGCATGTGTATCCATGTAACTATAGGCTGATGAATATTAAGCATGAAATGTCTGATTTCCTTAAGTACTAAGTTTGGCAGTTGATATCTCTGACATGTCACTTTGATACTTCTTGTTTTATTTTTATTGCAAAGGTATATCTTCAGTCTTACAAACAAACGTTTTTGGCTTGTGACTATCTTTCAAATTTTTTTTTAGAGTGATTTTTGTGAAACTACGGATAAGTCAAAAAATTTGTGTTATTTTCAAATATGAGTTCCGTCATGGAACCAATGCAGTGCAGACAGCTGAAAGTATCAGTGAAGTGTTTGGGAAGGATGTGGCTCATAATGCACAGTACCTCAATGGTTTGAGAAGTTCCATTCTGGTAATTTTAATCTTGAAAATGAGCCACGTGGGTGACCTGAGACCAAGGTGGATAATGATGAGCCAAAAGCTGTAGTGGAAGCGAATCCATCTCAACCTCAGCATGAATTAGCAGCAAGGTTGGACATTACTATTCCAACAGTATTGGACCATTTGAAACAAATCAGCGAGGTAAAGCAGCTGGATAGATGAATTCCACATGAATTAAATGAATGTCAAAAGAGAAATCATCTTGAAGCTTGCCTTTCTTTGCTGATACGACACAAAGGCAAACCATTTCTACACCGTATTGTTACATGTGATTAAGGATGGAATCTTTTTGACAATCGCAAGTGTTCAGCACAATGGTTGGATAAAGATGAAGTGCCGAAACATAGTCCAAAGCTGACATCAAAAAAAGCTACTGGTATCTGTTTGGTGGTCCAGCGCTGGTTATTAACCTGCGACAGCTTCATGAAACCTGGTCAATCCATTACAGCGGATGTCTACTGCAACCAATTGGATGAAATGATGAGCATGCTTGCAATTAAACAGCCAAGACAGGGCCATAGAGACAGGCCAATCCTCTTGCAAGACAATGCTTGACCATATGTCTCACAAACATGCCAATCAAACTACAGAGGCTGAACTTGGAAACCCTCTGTCATCCACCATATTCACCAGACCTTGCACTAACTGACCACCACTTCTTCCAGGCTTTGGACCACTTCTTGCCTGGAAAAATATTCAGTTCTCAACAAGCTGTGGAAAACGCCTTTCACGATTTCATTGCCACTTGCTCTCCAGGCTTCTTGACTGCTGGCATAATCAAGCTACTGTTAAGATGGCAAAACTATGTCGATAGTTTAGTCACATACTTTGATTAATCACAGTGCTTCTTGTTTGAGACATAATAAGCTAGACTTTTGATTCGAAATCGGACATTCCATATTCAATTACCTAATGGAATATGAGCAACAGTGAATATCCTGCTTCTAGGCCTTGCATGTAAAAACCTTGACTCAACTTGTCCCTCAAATTGTTTGCTATAGTAGTAAGCCTATTCTAAGATACATTACATAAAATTGTGACCAAAAAGTTTGGAAGCCTTTGTATTATGACATTTAATTTTTATAACCTTGTGAAGCAAGTACTCTTACCATCCTTATTTTACAGATACCAATGCTGAGACACAGAGAGGTTAAGTAAGTTGCCCAAGGTCATACAGCTAGAAATTAGTGGAGTCAAGATTTAAATCCTGGGCTTTCTGTCATGACATTTTGCCATTCTCATGATGATGCCTGTGTCTCAGGTATGTGCACAGCCAATGGCAAGAGCTTTTCTCACACCTGAGGTGGCTGGAGCTCTGTTCCCAGTTATCTTTTTTCATTGTTTTGAATAAGTTTTTATAAATACAGTCTCCACAGACACTGTGAAAATACTATTGTGAAATATGACTCTGAAGGCTTCAAAGTGTCATATTGGGGATTAGCAGTGTTATTCTGGGGGATTCTAATGTGAGTCTGGCTGCCAAAAATCCCTTCCACTGTTTTGGAAAGGACAGAGGGGGGTATAGTCCCATTTATAGGGGCGTAAGGGTAATTTCTAACATATGGCTCAAGATTTACTATCTTGAAGAAACATTTATCTGTGGCGCAGTAGCTAGGCCTCGTCAAGCCAAAGATGATGAAAGTGTTTATGAGGAATGGACTTGCCAGTTCAATTATTATTTCAAGGGAATGGCCAGCAGGAAAACTCTACCACTGGAGTTGTTAGAAGCTTAACTCTAGTAGTGTCTTTGTGGACAGCTTCATTGTTTTTAGAGCAGTTTATTCAGTTTTCCTTATATCTTCCCAATAACTCATCTCAAGAAGTTTTGGTATTTGATATGTTTAAAAAAAAGAAAGAAGAAAGAGAGTGATCTGTGCTTTGCTCAGTGGTGAGTTTAGAGGGAAACTGCCTGTCGATGCAGTAGTCTGGCTTTGATGGAAGATGGGTTACATTTTCAATATACCTTAAATTTACCTACTCTGGTGCTTTTCCTCTCAAGATCAAAGGATACAGTGGGTATTATCTCACATGCTTTCTTAACATCTCTGTGAGGAGGGAGCGGGGGATGGTCTTCTTGCTTTGCCTAAGGAGCGCGTGGCAGGTACCTTCTGTTGTGTTGTGTAGTTGATGAACCACCTCCATCCCCTGCCCCCACCGAAGCCACCATTTTCCCCGGTGCAGTGGCTTGCTGGGGTGGGGGGAGGGGGCGCAGCCCTCTCTACGCACAGGCAATAGTAGTGTGGATTGTCTGTGGAAGACTTAGAACCATAATAAGCTGACCAAAAATCAGTGTGCATGCATTATCACAGTGCTCTGGTGTTTCTAAACAATGCCAGTGATAAAATACTCCCATCCCTGTGGCACTCCCAGTGTGCCCCAGGCCCCTTTGCCCACCGCCGGGCTGCCCTGATGGTCAGGTTTATACAAAGGATCCGGTTATTAGGACTTAACGGTTAGTGCAGACAGTAGACTTCCTCACAGCAGGTATCGTATTGTCTTACTTTAATTAAAGAGAATGCATACCCATACACATACAAACACACACCCTGACGCATTCTCGTGTATAGTAGTTGCTCCTTATCCACGGTTTTGTTTTCTGTGGCCACCCTTGGTCCGAAAATATTAAATGGACAGTTCCAGAAATAAACAATTCATAAATTTTGAATTGCTTGCTGTTCTGAGTAGCATGATGAGATCTCAAGCCATCTCACTCCGTCCCTCTAGGCCGGCGTCTCCTGCCTGCTAGCGAGTCACTTAGCCATCTTGGTGATCAAAGGGACTGTCTGGTGTCTCAGTGCTTGTGTTCAAGTAACCCTTATTTTACTTAATAATGGCCCCACAGGGCAAGAGTAGTGATGCTGGCATGTTATTATAATTATTTTATTTTAATTTATAAATTAAACTTTATCATAGGTATGTATGTATGGGAAAAAATATAGCGTATATAGGGAACAGTATTATCTGTGGTTTTAGGTATCCACTATGGGTCTTAGAACATATCCCCCTCAGATAAAGGGGCCTACACACATTCATGGGAAACAAGTGTACACGTATGCCTATGCCAGACCGTTGATGGCAGTGTTCTCCGATAGTGGTATTACAGGTAAATTTCAATTTTTTTTAAGCATTACAGTCATGTGGCACATAATGGCGTTTCGGTCGATGATGGACTTATATACGACAGTGGTCCCATAAGATTATAATGGAGTTGAAAAAATTCCTATTGCCTAGTGACGCCATCACTAGCTGTCATTATGTCGTTGCACGATTACTTTATGTTTTATAACTTCAGTGTAGTGTCAGTACACAGTGTTTGTAAAGTCTGCAGTAATGCCCAGGAATGTCCTAGGCCTTTACTCAGCACTCGCTGACTCACCCAGAGCAACTTCCAGTCCTGCAAGCTCCATTCATGGTAAGTGCCCCCTGTAGGTGTACCTTTTTTTATCTTTTATACAGATTTTTACTGTACCTTTTCTACGTTTAGATGTACAGACACCACTGTGTTACAGTGGCCTACAGTATTCAGCACAGTAACATGCAGTGCAGGTTTGTAGCTGCGGAGCCATAGGCTGCACCATGCAGTGTAGGTGTGCGGGAGGCTGTACCATCTGGGTTTGTGTAAGTACACTTTGATGTTCGCACAACGACGGAATCACCTAACAATGCACATTTCTCAGAACATATCCCCGTTATTAAGCAATGCATGGCTACATGTGAAAAAAAAGGAGAAACCTCACATTTTTGGTAATGATCGTGCGGCTCTTATAATTAGCATTTTTTAAAAAAATTTTTTTTGGGAGGGTCTTCCGGTGAGGACCGGAAAACCTGCTAGACAAATTCTAAAGGAGCTATAACACTATAATGAGCATTTTTAAAAATAACTGTACGCCCCCTCCACCAGCAGTTGCTTACAGACAATTGCTCTGTAGCCACAGTTTTAGTGGGACAAGGGGGGCCGAGTCAGGTGCCAGGGCCCCCTCTGCTCCAAGTGGGGTGACCTCAGGCAACTTCCCTCATTCCCAGATTTGCATTTTAACATGGGACTAAGCAAGTTACCTTGTGAAGATTAGAAAATATAGTAATGTGGTCAGCTTTTGGCCGGGGCCTGGCCGATGGGAAGGGTTCTGCACACCTCAGTGTGGCCGCCCGTTCCTCAGGTCTCCTCTCCGTGCTCACGGTCTCCGGTTGCTGCCTTATCCATCTTCCCTGAGCGTATTTCTGATCTTGGGATTCCCAAGGCCCACAGCTAAGCCGGAGCCACTGGGGCTGGCATTTAAGACAGATGCGAACTGACTGCCCGTTTGCCCTACACTTTCCCCTCTGCCAGCCGCGTCCAACTACTGGTTTATTGTGCCGATCTGGTAATGGGGTCAAACAACCTTACTCGCGTTCCTCCAGGGCTGTTGTGAGCGTCAGCTGAGTTGAAGTCTGTGGAAGTGCCACAGACTGCAGAGTGCAGCATCAGTAGAGCCGTGAGCTGCCTCCGCCAGTGCTGTGTTAGCTTCCTAGGGCTGCGAGACGAAGTCCCGCAACCTGGTGGCTTAACACTACAGGCATTTCTTCTCTCACAGTTCTGGAGGGCACGAGTGTGAAATCAAGGTGTCGGCAGGGCCACCCTCCCTCCGGAAGCTCTAGGGAACAGTCCATTCCTTGCCTCTGCCAGCTTCTGGTGGCTGTTGGCATTCCTTGGTGTTCCTTGGCTGGCGGCTGCGCTCCTCCTGTCTTGGCCTCCATCCCCACTGTAGCCTTCCCTCTGCTGTCCTGGCTGTGGCTGCATCTCTGCGACCTCCGCCTCCACCGTCACGTGGCCTCATCCTCTCGGTCTGTGTGTTCCCTCTTCTGTCTTAAGTCTCCCTCTGCCTTTCTCTTATAAGCACGTTGGGCATCATTGGATTTGGGCCCAGCCGGGCAATCTAGGATTATCTCATTTTGAGATCCTTAATTTAATTACGTCTGCGGAGACTTTTTTTCCCCAAATAAAGTCACTTTCACAGATTCTGGGTGGACATATATTTTTAGATTGGGGGTGGAGTGGGCACTATTCAACGCCATACACACTTTTTCTGAACGTCATTCTTTCACCCTTCAAAAAGTCTTTATTTGACTTTCACCCTTCAAAAATGTCTTTATATGAGTGCCTGCTGTATGTTGGGCACTGGCTATAGCAGTGAGCAGTGAGCAAAACAGATGCTTTATTTGCCTTTAGGGACCTTGTGACTTGGTGGAAAATATAGACACCAAAGCAATGAACAATTTGGCCAGACTATATGGGTACCTTATCAAATGATCTTCTCAAGCTAATTAACCTCCTTAGTCTCAGTTTATTGGTCTGGGGATAAAGGTGGTAGCCCTGCCCAATTCACAAGAGAAAACTATGAAGACCAAATAGGACTATGGGCATAGAAATGTTCTTAACTTGGCTGTCTTATTGTCGTGCTTTTGTTCATGCTGTCCCTGTGAGCCCCAGAGTTTGGGCTGTGAGGTTGTGCCCCTGGATTCAAACTAGTTGCAAGGTTCTGAGATCTTAGGCAAGTGCCTTAACCTCTCTGAGCCTTAGTTTCCCCAGCTGTAAAATGAGGATAATAATAGTACTTGCCTCACTGGGTTTTTGTCGCAATGAAAATGAGCTCATGCACTGGCAGTTTAAAAAAAACGCTGTGTAAATTCTTCATACAAAATTAATTCATGTTCATTTTGGTCAATTTAGAAAGTACAGATTTACAAGAAGGGAACATGACTATTACTTATAATTGCCTGTAACTAATTTTTGGTAGCATTTTGAGATATATATATATATATATATATATATATATATATATATATTTTTTTTTTTTTTTTAAGAGATAAGGTCATGCTCTGTTGCCCAGGCTAGAGTACAGTGTCCTGATCATAGCTTGCTGCAGCCTCAACCTCCTGAGCTCAAGTTATTCTCCTACCTTAGCCTCCCAAGTAGCTAGGACTACAGATAAATGTCACCACACTTAGCTAATTTTATTTTTTTAGAGATTGGGTCTTGCTGTGTTGTCCAGGTTGGTCTTAAACTCCTGGCCTCAAGCAATCCTCCTGCTTTGGACCCCCAAAGTGCTGAGATTACAAGGTATGAGCCACCACACTTGGCAGGATATATATTCTTTTAGTCAATTTAAAAATATATTCTATTCCTTCAGAGTAAAGGAGGAAAAGAGGAAAAATGTGTGTGTGTGTGTATATATATATATAAATATATATATATTCTATAATTTTTTTATTACAACAAAGAGTACATACTGTTTTCTAAACTTCTCTTTTCATTTAACCTGTTGTGAACATTTCCCTGCCTTAGTGAATTATCTTTCCTAACATCATTAGTATAGGCTGCCAATCCATCATATGCTAGTGTTGCAAAATAATTAAAAAATTATACACAAAGAAGAATAAAAATGGAGTAGGAAGTTTTATAGGTGAGGGCAGCTCAAACAATTCCTCTGCCTTTGGGACCCTTTCCATTGGGAGGGTTACTGGCCTTGGTGGTACTACTTAGAGGGAGCCTTATGGAAAACTGACACCATTGTCAAATAGGTGAGTTTCTTGTGGACTAGGTTAAGGTCTGCCAGAATCCCAGTCTCCAAAGCTCTCCATCTCTCGGTTGGGCTGTTACTGAGGCCAATAGGTCACCTTCTTTAGGCTCAGCTTTATTCTAAGTTAAGACCCTGTAACTCCTCTCATTGAAAGGAATTCACCTGGTTCAGGTAATAAAACATCGAATCCATCTTGTCGTGATTCTCTCTGCTGCCGGGGTCCCAACCTGAGCTCCATGAAGGGAATATAATAGAAGGGACATCCAGGGAAGAGGGAACCTGGACTCTGGGTAGGAGGAGTGTGGATGGGTGAGTGTGTGGCTGCAGTTGGGGGAACACCGGGGCAGTTACGGGGGGAGGTGAGATTGGAGGGCGATGTGCAGTGTCATTCTAGGAAATGGTTTCTGCCTTGGGTTTGAGACATTGCCACCTTATTTCATCTGCCTGCCCACCTGCCTATCCATCCTTTTATCCATCTATCCCTCATCTGAGTACTTAGACAAGTCACTTCACCTCACTGGGCCTTTGTCCCCTCATCTGTAAAATGAGGATCATCGAGGACTTCCTGGAGTTGTGGGCGAAGGTTATGTGAGAGAGAGCACAAAGAGGACATAAACTAGCTCAGGCATGGACAGGATGCTTGGAAACGGATATTAGGTGCTGTTATTCAGCCATGTGCCAGAAGATGTGCTGCGTGCTGGGGAGCCAGATCAGCGACTCAGAGAGCCTGCCCTTGGACTGCCTCTGGTTGCCAGTCTGCCCAACAAGGTCACTGCCAGGGCCTGCCGTTGGCCAGCTCTGTCTGTGCCTCAGCTCTGCATGTGCCCCATCACTGCCCTGCTGCCGAGGCTGCCTCTCACTCCCACACTTTGCCAAAGGGAGCCCTGCCATCCGGGAGGCATCTTCTCCTTGCGAGTGTTCTTGGCCCCTTCTCAGGGTATGTGCTGCTTTTCCAACTCCTTGCCCTTTCTACAATGACTTGTCTCAATGCCCTCTGAACTCCAGACTGTCATGAGGATGTTAACTTTTCACCTGGGTCATGCTATTAAATAAACATTAAATAGCTAACTTTTATTGAATTATGTTCCAGATACTCTTCTAGGCACCATTGCCAGCTGGCCTTGCACCTGGGTACCACTTCATCCTCACAACCCGGTGGAGTGAGTGTAGCTATGATGCTTATTTACATATAAGCCTGAGAGCCACAGAAAGAGCTAGCACCCTGCCCAAGGGTTCACAGCTAGTCGTGGCAGAGCCAGAAGGAGCAACTCAAAAAAGTCAGTAATTGTGCTTGCGTGTTTTACAGGAGGAAGGGAACACTGTTCCCAGAGATGTGAAAAATTAACTAAAATCCCAAATCACGATCATTTTTTAGACACAGCCTTTAGGGATCTCTTTCTGGCAGCATTAACGTTTTTGTTTGCTTAGCCTCATACTTGAGGCCTGGCTAAAGTGTCAGATTCGAGCTAACGATGAGCCATTTTGAATTACAAAGTTCACCGGTAGTTCACCTGTCTCAGTCCTTTGGTTTGGGTTCGTTGTCACTTATGTCAGTCCTTTTGCTTCAGTTTTCCACTGATTTTTGTAAAATAATAAGGGCAAGTGCAATAAAATATTCCAGAGTTGCTCAGAGCCTGCTGCAAGCACTGGACGGCAAGGTCTTTGAGCTGGTGTTAGGGTTGGCTTGCAGGCAGCACCAACACGTTTTGTTCACCATTTGACACCCTAAAGCTCCAAACCAGTGCATGGGTGATGGTTTAAGAGGCTCCATCTGTGGTGCCAGCGAGCCTAATGTTGGAAAGCTCCATGGGTGATGCCAAGGTCCATCCTTGTATAAAGCATTCCTCTGGCGGGATTACCCCAGCTTTGCTCATGGGAGACCCATGGTAGAGCACCACTTAACTTGTCCCACACATTTATGGACACAGCATTTCTCATTCAAGAGCATCTTGGTTTGTTGCAGAACAGTATCAGTTCATGGCTGTTGACATGGCTGATATAGTTTTTGGCTGCTTGAGTAGACATGGAAGGATGGACTCAGTGAACTCTGCTGTTGCCAGGCTGTGTGTGGTCAGTTCTTGGCACTGTGTTTTAGGAAGATTAGAAGCTGGGGCTTTCCAGAGAAGTATCACCAGGATGTTTCTTATTTGAGTTCTTGCATCGTATCAAGAATGGCTGAATGACCTGGAGGTATTTCATGTAAAGAGGGAAAGTTCTGAGAACAGAGAGGTGGGCTGGCTTCCCATACTTGGAGAACAATCTTATGAAAAAAGACATAGATTTGTTCTGTGGAGGCTGCACCATGTAGACATCAAGGGCTTGGCTGAGCTTTGGAACATGACAGATGTGGGCCCAAACCCCAGTTTTGCTTTCCAGTGGTTTGTCTTTGGCTGCTCCATTACCCTCTCTGAGGCTCAAGTTTCCTCCTGAAAAGTGGGAGTGAGATTACTGCTCACCTCCTAAATTCGGGATATGGATTAGATGAGGTATTTCATGTCAAGTTCTTAGCACAGTGCTTGGGACATGGCAACACCTCAGTGAATGGCCAGTGTGGGTATTATTAAATTCTGTGTAATGAAGAACCAGACCAAAGGGAAGAGAGTCAGAGGGAGCAGATATGTAAGGAGAGAACTTTCCGGCTTTCAGAGCTACTTCAAGGATGCATGACTGCCCCAATCTGAAACCTTTTAAGCTTCAGCACAGGGACTGACATCAGAAACGTAAAAGGATCTATGCTGTGAACAAGAAGCTGCACCAGCTAGTTCCCATGGTACTTTCCAATTCTGTGAGTCCTCAGTATTTTATACTGTAAGGTTTTATTACAGATAAGTGTTCGAAATGAAAATCTGCAGCAAAAGAAAGACCATGCCCTTTTCTGCGAAATCTCACCACTACCACCACCGCCACCACCACCACTGTGTTCCCTCATGGCCTGGAGTGTGGCACGTGCCTCCAGCCAGGGAAGTCGTCTGTGTAGGAGCCGCCCTCTGCTCCTGTGATCTGCAGCCATCTGGACCGTGGGGGTGTGCAGGGAACACGCTGTTGATTCATATGCCATCCCCTGCTGGCATCTCTAAAATGGGCCCTCTGGCTGGAGCTGTGAAGCAGCCGGGCCCTCCCTCTCCCACGCCTTCTTCAAGTACTCGAGGGAAAAAGGGACATGAGGGAAAATAAGATCCAGGAACAGGGAAATATGGTTGAGTGGCCCCTGAGGGCAACTGGACAGAGAGCTGGTACCTGCCTTCAATCTAGTTTTAGAGTCCATGACTCAATATGATGCCCAGAAGGATCGTTCTCTAGTTGTGCTCAGAGGAGCCCTGGAGGGCCACAGAGGTACCTCGGGGGTCCTTGCAATGGACTGAACAGGTGGGCTCTAGGCCCTTTCCTCTTCCTGTCACCCTATTAATCAGAGTAGATCCACTTTTATCTGCATCGTGTTCCCTCTGCCTGGACCATGCTCCCCACAGGAGTTTGCATGCTGGCACCTGCTCAGCCTTCAGGTCTTGGTTTGAATGTCACCCCTGCCAGGAGGCCTTCCCTGACCACCAGCTTCAAGTTAGAGGGGGATGGGTAGTTATAAGGCAACATAAATACCTTAATTTGTCCTACACTTCAGGGGTAGCAAGTTGGCATTTTCACATGTTCAGGAAATAGAGCACATAAGGATCTCATAGTTTCGACTCCATTTATTCTCCATCTCAGCATCCTCTTATTGCTCCTGTTTGTACAGCACTAATTACCTGTGCGCATTTGCAGTTTTTATAATAACTTGTTTCCTTACATATTTCTGACTGCCTTCTCTACCAGACAGTAAGTGTCCTGCTGGCAGGGGCCCTTCTGTCCTAATTCCTCCCTGTCTCCAGGAGCTATCTCAGTGTCTGACACATAGTAGAATGTTTAATTAATTTATGTGTAATGTATGTGTCTCATGATTTTTTTGGGAGGGGAACAAAGACAAACCTGAAGGCTTATGCTGCTAAAATAAAAGTTTTCAAGCTACTTACCTAAAATAAGACAAATAGAATCCTACCCTACTCACTCCCTGCTGGTTCAGACCAAATCTGGAGTTCTGGGCACAGCCTCTGAATCATAGACTGTAACAGATGCTGATTTTACTGGATTCAGATGCCCTCATCCCCCTTTTCCTGAGCAGACCTGTCCATCCTCCTGTGACTGCGGGTGCTGTTGCCAACGACTCAAACCTATGACCTTTTCCAGAGGGTTGCCTTTGGTGACTAGAATTGCCAAACTTCTTTCTTCCCAGAAGTTCCCTGGGAGCTCACTGGCAGTGGCTGACCGGAGCAGGGGCATGGAAGCCTGGCCCCTGGCCTCTGCCCGCTGTTTACTCTCTAGAGCACCTCACAGGCTCAGGCTAGATTTCCTGTACAACATCCTTGCTTACTTCCCTCTCTTCTCTATATGGCTTCCCTCCCCCACCCCAAGAGCCCTTCCTTAATAAATAATTTCCTTAAAAGTGCCTGTTTCAGGCTGTATCTTTCAGGAATTCAACCTGAAACACAGAAATGGACTAAGGTAAGTGACCCAGGTATTGCTGAGAGCACCCAGCACCATGCCATATGAGAACGAGTGGATAGAATACGTCCCTGTAGTAAGAAAGACTTTGGACCTGGAAGCTGTCATCATGGGAGATGAACCTGATTTGTTTTCTATATCTAGATCTTCCAAAAGCTAAAGGTCAAAAGCCATATACCACAATGGCTCAAGAGAGAAAACAAAGCAACCAAGTTCAACTCAACAGGATGAACAGAAATCTGCTCCACTTATCAATTCTTTCAATCAATGTGAATAGCTTGAACTGCCCACTAAAGAGACATAGGCTAGCCAAATGGATAAACATACACAAGCCAAGTATCTGCTATCTTCAGGAAACACATCTAACTCATAAGGATGCATCTAGACTCAAGGTGAAGGGATGGAAAACAATATTCCATGCAAATGGAAACCAAAAGAAAGCTGGTGTAGCAGTGCTGATTTCAGATAACTTGGTCTTCAAATCAACAAAAGTAATGAAAGACAAAGATTGTCACTCTATAATGGTGAAGGGTACAATTCAATAAGAAGGCGTAACAATTCTAACTATTTATGCACCTAACTCAGGTGCACTCAGATTCATAAAGCAAATCCTACTTGATCTAAACAAAATGATAAACAGCAGCACCATAATAACTGGGGACTTCAACACCCCTCTGACAGAGCAGGGCAGATCTTCCAAACAGCAAATAAACAAAGAAACAATGAACTTAAACAGAACTCTAGAACAAATGGGCCTGACTGACATTTACAGAACATTCTACCCAAAAACCACTGAATATACGTTTTTCTCATCAGCTCATGGGACATTCTCTAAGATTGATCATATCCTAGGCCACAAAGCATGTCTCAACAAATTTAAAAACATAGAAATCATACCATGCATCTTCTCAGACCACAGTGGAATAAAATTAGAAATTAACTCCAACAGAAACTCTCATCTCTACACAAAGTCATGTAAACTAAACAACCTTCTGCTGAACAATTGTTGGGTTAAGGAGGAAATTAAGATGAAAATCAAAAAATTCTTTGAACTAAATGATAAAGGAGACAGAAGTTATCAAAATCTGTGGGACATGGCTAAAGTAGTCCTGTGAGGAAAATTTATATCCATAAATATCTACATCCAGAAGACAGAAAGATCACAAGTCAACAACCTAATGAATCATCTCAAAGAACTGGAAAAGGATGAGCAAACCAACCCCAACCCAACAGAAGAAAAGAAATAACAAAGATCAGAGCAGAACTAAATGAAATCAATAACAAAAAAACTACATAGAAGATTAATAAAACAAAATGTTGGTTCTTTGAAAAAATAAAATTGACATGCCTCTTGCTAGATTAACAAGAAGCAGAAAAAGAAGGACTCTAATAAGCTCAATCAGGAATGAAAAAGGAGAAATTACAACTGATACCATGGAAATATAAAATATTATCTCCAAATACTATAAAAACCTCTATGCACATAAACTTGAAAATGTGGAGGAAATGGACAAATTCTTAGAAACACACAGCCTCCCTAGGCTCAGTCAGGAAGAAATAGAATTCCTGAACAGACCACTATCAAGTACTGAAATTAAAGCAGCAATAAAAACCTTCCTAAAAGGAAAAGTCCCAGACTAGATGCTTTCACACCCAAATTTTACCAGACCTACAAAGAAGAACTGGTGCCTATCCTGCAGAAATTATTCCAGAACATTGAGAAGGAAGGAATCCTCCCCAACACATTTTATGAAGCCAACATCACTCTGATACCAAAACCAGGAAAGAATGCAACAAAAAAAGAAAACTGCAGACCAATATCCTTTAGAAATATAAATGCAAAAATTCTCAACAAAATTCTAGCAAATCAAATTCTGGTGCTTATCAAAGAAATAATCCATCACAACCAAGGAGGCTTCATCCCAGATATGCAAAGATGGTTCAACATATGCAAATCTATAAATGTAATTCAACACATGAGTAGAAGTAAAAATAAAGACCATATGATCCTCCCAATACATGCAGAAAAAGCATTCGACAAAATTCAGTACCCTTTTATGATAAGAATGCTTAATAAAATAGTCATAGACAGGACTTACCTAAAAATGATACAAACCATATATGACAAACCCACAGCCAACATCATACTGAATGGGGAAAAACTAAAAGCATTCCCACGTGGAACTGGAATCAGACAAAGTCATTCTCTATCACCATTTCTATTCAACATAGTGCTAGAAGTCCTAGCCAGAGCAATCAGACAAGAGAAGGAAATCAAGGGCATCCAAATGGGGGCAGAAGAGGTCAAATTATCGTTCTTTGCTGATGATATGATCTTATATCTAGGAAACTCCCAAGATTCTGCCACGAGACTACTGGAATTGATAAATTCAGCAAAGTCTCAGGTTACAAAATCAATGTACAGAAATCAATAGCATTCTTATACGCCAACAAGAGTCAGGCTGAGAACCAAATCAAAGACTCAATACCCATCACAATAGCAACAAAGAAAATAAAATACCTAGGAATATATTTAACTAAAGAGGTGAAAGACCTCTAAAGAGAGAACTACAAAACACCTAGGAAGGAAATAGTGGAGGATGTAAACAGGTGGAAAAACCATACCATGCTCATATGTTGGCAGAATCAACATTGTTAAAATGTCTATACTACCCAAAATGGTCTACAGATTGAATGCAATCCCTATTAAAATACCAACATCATTTTTTGCAGATCTAGAAAAAAAATAATTCTATACTTTGTGTGGAACCAGAGAAGACCCTGTACAGCAAAAGCAATCTTAAGCCAAAAGAACAAATTGGGAGCCATCAATTTACAGACTTCAAGCTATACTACAAGGCTATAGTAACTAAAATAGCATGGTACTGGCACAAGAACAGAGACATAGACCAAATGGAACAGAACCGAGAACCCAGATATAAAACCATCCACATGTAGCCATCTGATCTTTGACAAGGCAGACAAAAACATACACTGGGGAAAAGAATTCTCATTCAATAAATGCTGCTTGGAAAACTGGATAGCCACATGTAGAAGACTGAAACAGGATCCTCACCTTTCACCTCTAACAAAAATCAACTCACGGTGGCTAACAGACTTCAACCTAAGGCATGAAACTATAGGAATTCTAGAATAAAATGTTGGAAAAACTCTTACAGACATTGGCCTAGGTAAAGAATTTATGAAGAAGACCTGAAAGGCAATCACCACCACAACAAAAATGAATAAATGGGACCTGATCAAATTAAAAAGCTTCTGCATGCAGGGAGATGGCCACGCTCCCAGCAAAAAATCGGATCCTCTTGGTAGGGGTCTTTGCAAAGGATAAGAAAATAATAGAAAATGAAAAATAATGGAAATAAAAGAATACACAGAGATGAAGGTATAGTTTTATAGATTTATGAAGATTATAGGCAAAGTGGGTACTCAGGGGGCCTTTGATCTCTCCGTCAATCACAAAAGGTAAAGAGTGAAGTTTTACATGGGCATTTATAGGTACAGTGATCGGTTGCCAGGGGTAACAGATTTACATAACAACAGGCAGTTCCTCTTAGGTTAAAAGTTTTTCAAAAGGCCTCTACAGATCCCTTAACTAATTCAATCTATGTGAAGAAATGGTTACAAAATCTTTTAAAGATTAACTTCTAAGTTCTAAGGTAAATTTATCACGTAACAGAAGGGTTAAACAGAGATATAGTGGCTCCATATTTTCTTTATCAAGTTATTGTGTATTGAGACAGGTAGTCAGGAGTTTAAGCAGGAACTGTCCCTTGGGCTAATTGCTTTTAGCCACAAGTGTCTGTCTGTTGGGCAGGCATTCTTTGATCAGCTCTCATCCTGTGTCTCTTAGCAGACATGCTTTGCTTTTCAAATCAAGTCCAAACCTCAGGTCTGAGAATCACAGTGCCAATGTGGGATACAGCCAGCTTCTGATCTTTCAGAGATGCCCTCCTGAGATGAAAGAGCTTTCGATATGCAAACTAACAAGTTCACATATTCCTTCAGGGCAAAGCTCTGCAAAACTCCTGAAATGTTTCTGTCTCCAATATAGTTATATTAATTTATGGAGCAACATTTCCATACTGTTTTCTAAAGAGGTTTCACTTATTAACATTCCCACCAATAATGTTTAAGCATTCCTTTTTCACTGCATCTATGTCAACATCTATTTTTCTTTGACTTTTTAATAATGGGCATTCTGACAGGGGTAAGGTGGTATTTCAATGTGGTTTTAATTTGAATTTCTTTGATGATTAGTGATGTTGAACATTTTTTTCATATGTTTGTTAGCCATTTATATCTATTCTTTTGAAAAATGTCTGTTCATGTCTTGTGCCCACTTTTTAATGGGGTTATTTGTTTTTTTCTTGTTGAGTTAAACTCCTTGTTGATTCTGAATATTAGTCCTGTGTTGGATGTATAGTTTGTGAATTTTTTTCCCATTTTGTATGTGGTTTATGTACTGTTTTGATTATTTCTTTTACTGTGCAGAAGCTTTTTAGTTTAATTAGGTCCCAATTATTTATTTTTGTTTTTGTAGCATTTGCTTTGGGTAGTCATAAATTATTTGCCTAGGCTGATGGCTAAAAGAGTTTTTCCCAGATTTTCTTCTACAATTTTTATTATTTTAGATCTTAAATTTAAGTCTTTAACCCATCTTGAGTCAATTTTTGTATATGGTGAGAGATAGGGATCCAGTTCCATTCTTCTGCATGCAGCTATCCAAAGTTTCACATTTTCTCACAGACCTTAGCAAGTGTTGCAAACTGGAAAAAAATTCCTCTTAGTGCTTTATGTGAACACCTAAATTATTCCTAGCAAATCAAAATGTAAGGTTTATAAAGGAGAAGTGTATTCGGCTGTTTGGCTGTATTATTCCTTAGTCAGGATCATATATCCCTTTAAAAGACTACAAGGATTTTAATTTTTCTAAAGACTCTGGTTCCATATCCTCTTCAATTATAGTAAAAGACTAAAGGAACACATCCTGTCTCCTTTGCTTAAATCTATGCAAACAATGACATGAAGAAACATGGTTAATCTGTCTCCCACCTACTAGTGAAGTTAATTTGAATTGCATTAGGATAGCAAAGCTCTTCCACTTTATGTCGATCCTTGTAAGGATTCATCAGTGTTTTTTCCTTTTAAAATTTGCTGTTGTCAATAACAATCAACTAGAGCTGAGTGAAGGTGGGACGTTAGTATATAAAAATATGTAAATACATAATATTTGATATATCCTGACTTTTTCCTAATTTATTCAAACAACACAAGTCCAATTAGTTGTATTGTGGGGCTTGGTGAAAAGATGTCAATTTATAGCTTGTCATTTTGTTATTTTCAACAATAATTATGTCTTCACTATTTCTGCTAGGTATGTAAGTAATAATAAACCAAAAAAAAGGTTTTAAAAATATACTGTAAACAATTTTAACAAGTCAAAATATAATTCTACCTTTTTTTCACCACGAGCTACAGATGCTCATGGTGGTTGTAAAGGATCAACTGTATCTTTAAGTGTAATTTTTTTAATTGCACAACTCATTTATAAACATATTCACATTGTTCAAACTCTAACAAATAGATTAAACATTAAGAAAAAGGACACCACCCATATGTTATTAAATATCAGGGGCTGGGTTTTGTATATTAGCTAGACCATTATCTATAGGGTTATAGATCCTGGTCAAAGATCATAATAAAACACTTATCTTTGCTGAACAAATTTATTTATCTAACCATCTAATCAGAATAGCTTTCGGTGCCACATTTTTAAAGACTAAGAGGCGGCCTTCTGTCATCTTAGGCCTCTTTATCTCAGCCAAACTGTATTATCATTATACCTTTGGCTGAACAGTTTTTTTTATGTTTAAGCTATTAAGAGTAATTTTTAACATTTTAATGTTTAATCTGGTGATTAAAACCATTTTAATCACTAGAAATCCTTTAGCCAATATTTGCATTTGTTAAAAGTTAAAGGTGAAACTTAACACTATGTGAAAGTGAATGCAATATTTGATTTTTAGTTTTGTCCTTTCAACATTAGATTATGTCTAGATATTAAATCTTTTTGGTAATTTAATAAGAAGATAAGCATTCTGGCCATTATTGAAGGTTTTGTATATAAGAAGTAAATGCAATATTAACCAAAATACTAAACATCCAGAGAAACATAATCTTAAACATTTCTGAGGAAACTGTAAGTACAACTTCTGCTAAACAAAATTGTTACTTAAATTAGATTCACTTTTTTCTTAAACTCAACTGTTGCATTTTTTATAGGCTTAGATATTTGTTGTATATTTACCTATATGACTGTGCCTATTTGAAATACGGTTTAGCCCTCTATGATTTGCTTTATTTTTTTCTTCTTTTGTGTGCACATGAAATTCTTAATTCTTAATTATTGTATGACACATTTGTTTATTATTGTAATGAATGTCTAATGTGAAAAAAGTCTAGTCTCTCCGATTCTGGCAATAGGCCAGTCCTCTAGCATCATATGAATTGGCTGTATCGATATACTATGTTGAATAATTTAATATCATCCAAATCCTCTGTTGTTGAATTAATCATTATTAATACCATTGTATTAGTACTGTTGGCTACTAATACATTTCTTTAAATTATAAACCTCTCAAAATAGAATATTAAGGCCGGGCGCGGTGGCTCACACCGGTAATCCTAGCTCTTTGGGAAGCCGAGGCAGGCGGATTGTTTTAGCTCAGGAATTCGAAATCAGCCTGAGCAAGAGCGAGACCCCGTCTCTACCAAAAATACAAAAAAATTAATTGGACAACTAAAAATATATAGAAAAAATTAGCCGGGCATGGTGGCACATGTCTGTGGTCCCAGCTACTCAGGAGGCTGAGACAGGAGGATCGCTTGAGCCCAGAAGTTTGAGGTTGCTGTGACCTAGGCTAACACCACGGCACTCACTCTAGGACAACAGAGTGAGACTCTGTCTCAAAAAAAACAAAAAAAACAAAAACAGAATTTTAAGCCAAATTATATAAATCACTCTGGAGATGTCCCAAGTAGTTCCCTATAGAAGCTGGCCTAGGGTCATGTTAAAGAAACATAGTGGAGAAGAACATAGTCCTTGGAAGCAGACTATCTAGTTTCAAATATGGGCTCAGCTGCATTCTACATACTTGTTAGGCAATTCCTCTCAGCCTTGCCTTGTTTATCTGTAAAATGGGTAATATAATGCTACTTCCTTCATAAGGTTGTTATGAGAATTAAATGAGATGATAGTAATAATCCTATTTATCTAGTGTTTACCAAATGTCTGACATGTTAAGAACTTTACTTTTGTTATCATAATGAATTCTCATAACAACATTGAAAATGCACTATTCCTGGCCCTATTTTATAGAAGAGGAAACTGTCTTAGCAAAGATAACTTGCACACATAACATGTTAAGCACACTGTTCAGAATATAGTGAGCTATAGGTTAAGTGTCCTCACTTTACAAAGACAAATTACTTAACGGAGGCAATAGAGGGTATAAAATTGTGGGTTCCTGAAATGTTTGGTCAAAGCCTTATGGTTTGAATGTTGAAACACTTCTGGTTAATCTTTATATACTAGTTATATGCTTATGGTGGTTGTAAAGGATCAACCGTATCTTTAAGTGTAATTTGTTTAATTGCACAATTCATTTATAAACATATTCACATTCAAACTCTAACAAATAGATTAAACATTAAGAAAAAGGACACCCCCCTATGTTATTAAATATCATTGTAAAGATAAGTTTAGTTAAATATGTGCCATTTAAAAAGTCAGGGGAATATGTCATAGGTTAATAGAGATTTCCATCCAAAAATAGTTGAATTTTTGTATAGTTTTGGAATTAAAGCTGTAAATTCTGGTAGTCTAGAAAATTTCCCACCTTTTAAGAAAGGACTGTGAGTCAATGTTGACCATGTGTCAGTGATGCTGTGCTGCCCAGATCCCCCTTCAAGTCTGAGGCATTTACTCAACCCCAGCTGCAAGGAAAGTTGTGGCTGACAGCCCTCAGCGGTGAGCCCTGTTCCATTCAGTCGCCGGAGAGACGGCGTGTAGAACAGTGATCCGCCTCTGCCAGCTACTCGACCTCCGCCCCAGGACACTGCGCTAAAGGGCCGGCCTCTGCCACTAGGCGAAGTAAAGGAGCCTCTTTTTTCTTTTTTTTAATGTTTTGTGAAGAGCTTTGATCCCAGATGACATAACTAGACCCTCCGCCAGGGACTCGACCCCTCCACACACATAGCGCCAAAGGGCCTGCCTCTGCCCCAGGCGGAGTAAAGGGTTCGCTTTTGGGGTGTGTGTGTGTGTGTGTGTGTGTGTGTGTTTTCTCTTTTTCTTTTTTCTTTCCTCTTTTCCTTTCTTCTTTTTTCCTCTTTTTTTCTTTTTTTTTCTTTTTTTCTATATACATATTTCTCTTAATTCTTACTCTTTATTTTTTTTGTGTGTGTGTATATATATATATCTATACACATTTCTCTTCTTGCCTTCTCTTTCCCTTCTTCCTCCTTTTTACCCTCTTTATATGAGTGTGTATGTGTGTGAGTGTATATCTAAAACCCATGACCGCAGGAGCCCTACTGTTGAATCTCCACAGTGGGGCTATTTT
>CAUYSK010052151.1:0-24936 GCA_963575035.1 Avahi laniger
CAATAATTCAAAAACAAGCCACAAAGTTAAATACATTAAATGTTGTTATTACCTTTTCACAAAAAGTGTCCCATCCATATAATAAAATCATTGTTTGTGGGGGGGGGGGGGGGGGGGGGTGGGGGCGGGGGGCGGGGGTCATTGTGCCCACACCACCCCGCCCCCCCCCCCCCCTCTGTTTGTTGTTTTTTGTCTGGGGGGGGGGGGGGGGGGGGGGGGCCCCAAGGGCAACACACGTAACCTAAACATCTGTACCCCTATATTATGCTGAAATTAAAAAAAAAGTGATATCCAATGGCAAAGCAGGGACAGAGCCAATGGAAGAGCAGGTAAGAGGTGTCTAGGGAGAGGAAAGAGTAGTTGTAGAATCTCTGAGTTTGAAAAAATTGACCTACAAAACAATTTTTTTAAAAAGAAAAGAAACAAAGAACCATGACATTAGATCATCTGATGAGGAGAGTTTATCGGTTGATGAGGCTGAAGGTATCGGGGTAGGGCAGCAAAGAGCAATTGTGACTGCCGGTGGGTGGCTCAAACATGGCAACCCTCCATAAGGAAGGCAGTGCAAGAGAAAGAAGTAAAAAATAGCAGACACAGATTTTTGATAATGAAGCCACCGTGACAAGATGAGACCATCAGGGTTTTTTAGTTAGTAGTCATACTGTTTCACAATGAACAGCTAAAATTTCGGGGGCTATTATCATGCTAAGTACCATCTAAGTCAAGCATACGCTGCCAATAAGCATTTTTAGTGGAAATCGATTTTAAATATGTCAAAGCACACTGGTTTGAAATATTTTTAATGGGGAATACAATTATAATGTTTAATGTTTTACTTAAATATGTTGGCTTATTCTCTAAAGCTCATACATGTGGTTATATATACACAAAATTAATCAAATAATATGATTTAGAATATCACAAAGAGTTCATTTAGAACCAGTCCTAATGCAACAAGTGCAATTTTGGTAATAATTATTTATGTCATTGACTGTATAATTAAATATAGATTCAGCCATATAAAGGCAAATAGAGAAATAAAATAGATCACATATAAAACTTCTATACTATATTCAAGATGCATTGGCCAAAAGAAAAGACATTCTACTATTTGTTGTACCTAAAAAACATACTGCACTTTGTAAAAAAAGATATTTTGTTGAATAGAAATATCACAAACAGCTATGCAGATAACAATCTATGATTCTGGCAGAAGGTAAATATGAAAATTTAACAAAATCAAAGAGAGTTAGCATTTTAATCTCTCAAAATGGATGTAAGGACTGAGACCTTTATTTTTGTCTGTTTGGATTCTGAAAGTTATACCTGGAGGTAACTCTTATCATGTGAGAAATGTCTATTTTAGCATAGATCAATTACATAGAAATGTCAAATAAAGCCCATACAAGTTTCATTGTGAAAACCAAATATATTTCAGCGACAAGTCATCACAAGCATTCTGATATTTGGTAATCACTCTTGAAAGGAGATTTTTGAAATAATGTTTTTCTTTCAAATGCTAGACAAATCTAATTAAATGAGCATAATTTTTTTATATTTATTCATTATAATTTCTTACAACATAGCATGTATTTTTCAGATTTGTATTTGTCACAGGAATTCCAATTTGTCATAACATGACTTCCTTAGTTTTATGGCCTTTAGCAGTTTCGCTTATAACACATTCATGGTCTGATTCTCCTTGAGGCCTCATGAATCTTGATTTTATGGCATAAGCACAAATGCAATAGAACATGGTTCTCATTTAAATTATGTGAAATTGATATTGTGCTGCATTCAAATGTCATAAGAAAGAATATATGCAGTCATGGCAGGGCTGTCAGAGACAATGGAGACCAAAACCCCTAAGAGAGAATGCTCTGTGCTTTACCTTCTCACGAACTTCAGAATCCTTTCCAGAGAGAATTCTGATACTGTCAGGGTACTTCTAACACTGGATTTTATTAGGAGACATAACACAGCCTTCGTAATGTAAATTCACATAGTCTACTGAAAGTACAGATGTTTTTAAATAATCTATTCTTGCTAGAGGTCAAGAGTTTATTTTACATAAGAGTGGCATTAAACTACCCTCTTCTGGGTCTCAGAAAAACCCATTTGCTTCCAACTTATTCCCTGGTGATATTAATATAACATCATTTCACAAGATAGAGAATCAAACTTGTGAATGTGAACGGCTTTCCAGAGGTTAACAATGTATATAGTTAATTCAGGGTGGAAAAAAAAAAAAAGCCTGTCAAAATTGTCTTTTGAAGTCATGCAAAATGCTGAAAACGAGTTGGGTTCCACATGGCTGTTTCTCTTCTGCTTTCAGAAGGTGACAGTTAAGAATGCTGTTTACTTGGAAGGGCACACTTTCAGAGTTCTAAGGTGAAGGCCAAAAATGTACTCTGAAGTGTCATCTAGTAATTTCTTTTTCAGGTCCATCCCTAATCCTGTTATTTCCAGTTGTTAATATATTGACCATATTGCTTTACTGATGGTTAACCCTAGTTGGATGTGTTTTTGGTTCTGCTTATAAACAGTGACCCATCCAAATCTGCTTATGATGTAATGAAGAATTAGGAATCACTAGAATTCAAGTAAGCTTTATCATCCAGAATTAAAATATAACCACAATTTCAACTCTACTGTTACATAAAAAATAACAATATAAGTACTCATCTATAGGACATATAGATATAATTAGGGAGTATTTATTTATCAGGTACAAAATAGTGCTCTGTGAAGTGCCACATTGGTTGCTTTATGTACATTATTCTTAGTAAGGAAAAGTGAGTTACAGGATTTAAATTCTAAGCAGACAAGGGTTTGAAACCTAGTTATGGGACTTCATGTCTGTGTAACAGTGACCAAGTTACTGAACATACATCATTCCAGAACCCTCATCTATAAAATGAGGATGAGATAATCAATAAAAATCAATAATCAGGAACTAATACAGCGCCTGAAATAAAATGTGTGCTTAATGTTCAATAGCTATAAATATTATGCAAATGTGTTACAATAAAACTATACTATTACAACTTTCTCTGTTCCTAGTTAAGTGAAATAGGTTTATCAAATTTATTTAAAACCAGCCACTTAAGGTAAACCTGACTATCTGGAAGGTATTACTGTACTAGAAAAGAATATTCTAGCACAGCAGGGAAATTCTTCCTGCCCCATGGCCTGGAAGAAATATCTATCAAAACCCATAGTTCTAAAAATGCATGTTAGAAACAGGACCTGAGGATCCTTGTTTCAGAGTTCACATGCCTCTTAGGGTATATTATCTTGTAAAACTGTATGTTTTATTATCCCTGGCTTTCTATTGAGTATTAGAATTAGGGCAAGAATGCCGTAAACATATTGTCTCCCCAGGTGAATCTGAAGATTGACCCATCCAAATCAGCACCATTTGCTACCCTAGCATACCCCCAGCCATCTGTATCCCTTTACTCTGGTGCTATGTTCAAATATAATTGACAGAATCTGATGATGAATCTGTTTCCCTGTGATCTTGATAGAGCTGTGGGAGATAGAAGGACATGAATATTCTGGGCAAAGATATATCTTCTGCAGTAAAGTCATGGAATCTGCTTAATAAATCATTACCTTGTCCAGTAAACAACACGATTTGGGCTCCTCAGATCAAGTCCATTCTGGCTATACCCAGTTTCAAACCTTGAAACATTAAGGATCAGATTTTCACCCGTGATGATTCCACAGTATTAGTATATACTAATCCTGCTTTGCCTAAGTTGAACTCTCAGCCTTCCTTCCTGATTCCTTTGCTATTTCTGCATTTAATAAAGTTAAGAATGGATATAGTTATAGGGAGGTTCCAAGTCATTTTCCAGATTTAATTTTCCAATAAAGAATTTTGTCATAAAAATTGAGTTTTATAATTTATCTGACATAAGCATATAGGGTGGGTACCATATTTTTTAAGGTGCATATGTCCCTATTTTGGTCTTTAAATAAATTTTTAGATCTCAGACATACTAAAGACTATTGAATATTATTTATTTAGTGGCTCATTTCAGTTTTACCATTGAAAGTTAAACATAGTTTTAACTTAAATATGAGTGTTTGAAAGTCTTTATTTTCAATCTAATTATTTAAAGTAATTTTTTCTTTTAAATTGATAAGGCCAGTTAACATCTGCTGAGAGAAAGAAGAAAGTCCATTGTCAAATTTAGTCAAGACTCTATTAATCCATTTAACTAGAGCGTTAAAAGTGTTTCTCTACATTTCATATATAATTAGCTCACATTAAATTTATGTTCAATATTTATCCTAATTTAGTCACAGTAATATATTAATAGAAAGAAGCTTTGTAAAGCTATAATATGTAGAGTAAAATTCCCCAATCTAGAATTTCTACAAAACGTGTATTATGAATAAAATTGTGCAGAATTGATTTGGTATTGGAAAGCGATATACAAAATCTGTCTTACCTTTGCTAATTTTTGAGGAAAATGTGTTTGAAATCAGCTTTAAAGCAGAATTATTTTTGCTTTCTGTTGTTTATTCAGCTTCTTTTAATCTCTTCTTATATTTATGAACATTGATAACACTGAAGGTTTTAGCCACTTCCTCTATATTCCTGAATGTAGCGTCAGACACGGAAAATATCCAGCTCTCCCCTCATTCTACGCTTCTGAGCTGAGAGCCCAAATTAGATTTGTCATTTCTTTCATACCTCTTGTCAGTAGAGAGCACTCAGTATCAGGAGGGCAGTATTTAAAAATGGCACTGAGCTTGGATTACTGGGAGTCAATGTCCAAATCTGCTTTTATCACTACCAAGTAAATTTGGATATGTGATTTTATCTCCCCATGCCTACATGTTTTCGTCTGAAACAAAGGCAAATCAAAACAGAAGACAATATTTACTGGGTACTTACTGCGTGCTAACATAATGCTAAGCAATTCACATACGTATATTTCATTTAATTTACTCCATTGAATACAGGGGATGGGTAATATTATCTGTTTTTAAAGAAAGGGAAACTGGGGATCTGAGATAATAATAAACTTATCAGAGAGAGAACAGCTACATAGTGGCAGTGATGATTTCAACTAAATCTTCTTCAATCCTAAACCCATACAGTTCTGCTACTAGTAACATGTACTTCAGAGATATTCTTAAGCAGTGATTGTAAAAATTTTTCTGTAAAATATAGGTGATGTAAGGTAGCTATTATAGATATTTATAGTACCCTTAATCTCTCAGGACTTGTTTATGTGAATTGGACATTTATCAGCTCTCAAGTTTAAAGATAAGATAAAATTTCTCTCCCCAAGGTGCAGTGACTTTTGAAGATTTGAATTATTTATACCTCTAAGGAGACAGTATGAAACTTGGAAAACATTTTGACTAGATGGGTAGATACTACAAACAGTTATAAGTGTGTATTTTAAAACATATAAAATTAAAGGATCTATATATAATATTTTTTGCTGTTTATCAAAATAAAAGAATGGTTGTATGAACTGTATATCAAAGATCTATGTATGTGTTTAGAAAAAGCAAATTACAAATAATACATATTCTGTGAGATAGGTTTTGCGAGATACATATTTGTATTTCTTATATATAGATATATGCCTGTATTACATATTTTATATAATTTGTCTATATATGTCAGGAGATTAGGAAGATTCACCCCAAAGACATTCTTCTTGGATATTGGTATTTTAAGCCATTTTTGTTTTTCTCTATGAGTTTTTTGCTTTATTTGTATTCTGAATCCAGTAGAATTATTCATTAAGTAGAAAAATACTCTAAGTATTTTCATAGAAAATTCTCAGCCAATTGTACAGGATTTTTTACCCTTAACATAAACAGAACAGCTGGCAATCAATTCATATAAATGAGCCTTTTTAATGTAACATAATAAAGTCATTTACAGAAACTTTAAAGGCAAAATGTGCATTTCCTAGTTCTGTTCGATTGCTATTTTGTTTTTATATTGATCATAATGAGAAACTATGGAAAATATAGGATTTTGTTGTCCTTGTGAAGACAGGTACAGACATAGCTTAGTTAATTAGTAACCACAGCATTAGTTCAGTGAAATACAAGGTGGTCCTTAGAAAACACTTTCTAAAATGGTGGCTTTGGATAGTACTTGATATAGCAGAATATTTAGATGAGAGGAATATCTGCTTTGTCAACTTATAGTAAGAGTTTTTAAATATGACACTATGTTTGTGCTAGATGGGCAGATGCAGCAGACACTTCAAAAAATATTTTACACTGTAGACTAAAATAGGAGTTTGAGCACTTTAGGGAATTTTTATAATTACTGACTACAATAGAATTTTGGCAAGCAGTCCTTTTGGTGCCAAGTTACTTTCATACCAAGTTTAAAGAACATTCTGTGAATGTTTGAAAGTGATTTTGCTTACCAATTTTTTTGGTTTCAACTTTATTTGTACTTATTCTTACCAATTTTTTTGGTTTCAACTTTATTTGTACTTATTCTTTCACTTGCTTGTGGTGAGATTACCGATCTCACACCAGAATGTTTAACTAGAATTAACTTATAAATACCATTTCTTCCATCAAAGGAGGGGGATGAGGAGGTTATTTACATTCTCTTTGTCACCCAGTGCTCTCAAGTAAACATCGTAGATGTACCACTTTTAGCCTGACTAAATCCTTATAATCTTGACAGTTTGAGACAAATGCATGTAATAAAATGAACATCATCCAGGATATGTGTGAATTATTATGTTTAGCTATTCAAATAGAGAGAAATAAGCAAGGTAACTGAGATTAATTTACTGAAGAAGGGGAAGAAAGTTTTCTTGACAAATCCTAAATGTGAGCTCATAGTACCTTAAGGTGAGAATTTAGTTTAAAATGATTAAAAGTTGGTAGCAATTCCATCTGCTTTTAAAAAGCAAATACAAATCTCTTCTTCCTCCTCCCCCTCCTCCTTCTTCTTCTTGTAAAATCTCTCACCTTTAATAGGAGTGTCTAGAAATTTCTAGAGATAAAGCTCCAAGAATAGTAAGATCACAGTGGCAAAAACAAAGAAATATTTAATAAAACAACAACAACAAATAAACGAAATATAGGCTACCAAGAATGACAGAAGAAAAAACAAACAAGGCTTAGATGCACAAAGACTTCAGATACTGAAATTATCAAACATGTTAAAAATGTTTAAATCAATAAAAAGAAATGGAAATTACGAATGAAGTACAAGAGATTAATATTGGCAGGTATCTATAAACAGCAGATAAATATATATAAAAATCCTAGGCATTAACAATATTTATGTAAAAATTAGACTGATGTGTTTAACGGTGAACTAAGTGCAACTGAAGAGAATTAGTGCCCTGAAAACTTGATGTACAGAAATTATAAAGAAATGCAACACAAAGAAATAAAGAGATTGAAAACATGAAAACATTGATCAGAGACGTAACTAGCAGAGTTAGAATATCTAATATAGGTCCAATTGGGTATTCAGAGGGCATGAGAAAGAAAATGAAAAGGACACAATATTCAACAAGAAATGAATGAAAATTTTTTGTAAAAGATTGAATAAAACATTTCACAGATTTCAGAAGGCTGCTGAATCACCCCACCAAAAGTTAAAGAGAATTACCTAGACACAAAAAATTAAAATATATATTAATAGAAAACCAAAAACAAAAAGAAAATTCTAAAAGCAACCAGAAAGAAAAAAGATGATTAATTTCAACAGAATTAATATTAAAGTGACTCTTGAACTTCTTAATAGAATAGAAGGCAGAATACAGTGGAATGACATCTTCAATGCATTAAGAGAAAATGAATGTCAACCTCAGATGTTACATGAAGTCAAAACATCTTTCAAATAGTAAGACAAAATAACATTTTAAACAAACAGAACATTTTAGAACTAACAAAAACTATGAGAATGAAATTCCAAAGGATATATTATACTTGAAGTCATAAGAGAATTGATCCTAAATGAAAGGTCTGGAATATATTAAGAAATACAGTACTTTGTAATGGAAGTTATAGATGTGAAAATTAATCCAAGCTCCTGAGTGTCTTCCTTTTTTTATAAATACTGTCACCCTTTGGTAAGACTTAAAAATAATGAAGTAGAAAAACTGATGGGTTTAGGGAAGATCACGGATTTGTTTTGAGACCTGTTCAGGTGCCTTTGAAACATCCATGCGTAAATGTCAAACGCACATTTGTATCCAGGGATCCAAAACTCATGGGAGACACCCGGGCTGAAGATAAAATAAATGATCGATGTGCATTTATATGGTTATTGAAATCACAGGCATGGTTGAGATCACCCCGGGGGAGGATATAAATAAGAAGGAAGTAGGCTAGGACTAAGACGAAGGAACTCCAACATTTAATAAAGAATCTTTCCTGTGAGCTGAAAATTTAAAATCCATTTCATAAAGTGAATTTCACTTCTGAGAGGCTGAAATTGCTTCATAAATTCAAAACACGTTTTGGGTCCATCTAACCTTTAATTTTCATAAAGAGCAATAGTATTCGTCAACAGTATTGAATGGCATTTTTTTAAGTTATGTGCAAGAGAAGTAGAAAAGATCGTTTTTAAATTTTGATGATTGCTAAATGATAATAATTTGATTATAACAGCCATGATGTTATTTGTTGATTTTTTTCACTCATTCAACCAGTATTTATTAGAGCCTTACTATGTATCTGCTCTGGACCTTCACGAATCTTACATTTTGGTGAGGAAGCCAGAAAATAAACAAATATGTTACAATCCTATGAAGAAAAATAAATAGTCATAAGACGAAAGAATGGAACAGTGTGTTATCTTAGATTTAGGGATTGTAAATCTCTAAAAAAGTGATAGTAGTCACAGACATAAATGAAAAAGAGGAGAGATCTTACAGATAAATGGAAAAGTATTTCATGTAGCCTTAACATGTTCAGGGAGACGAGGTACAACGAGCAAGGTGGAGGGTATGATTCCATTTTAGTAAATGGAATTAAACTACACGTGGAACAACAAGCAACAGCATTATCTGTCTGAGGGACATCTGTAATCAGGCAGATAAAGAATCATCAATGATTTTTTTAAATCATAGATTCAGTTGAATTTGTGGCCACTAAATTGTTCTAGATCTAGTTAGATAGATAGGCTGGGATATGAAGACATGGAAACAAACAAAAAACTTTTTTTCCCATTTATAATAAGAGATAATTTGTTCTGAAATAATCGTAATTATATTGAGGTTCAGATCACGTTCATCTATTTCTCCATCCCAATGGTAATCCTAATTTCTTTCCTTCAAGGTGATGGGGGAGCCAAACAATACCCCACCATAAAGCTCCTTAAATTACACATCAATATAAAGTCATTAATCAAATCAATGAACCTTAATTGTACTAATAAAACATGTTAAAGAATTGATCTATGGTTCATTTATCACTTCTTCAAGGAAAATTGCCATGCCTCCATTTCATGATTGTTTCAAAAATTAAGCATTGGCACCCTGGAAACCCTGAACTACCATTCCAGGGAGGGAAGAGTAGTTCTTTGGCACTTGGAGAGCACTTTGCAGCCTTGACCACCCAAGCTCAGTGGGTGTCAACTACAGGATGATCTAACTGAAAACTCTCCAACAGGATATCAGATATGTAAACTATGTGGACTTTATAAAAAATTTTGTAAAAAGTGGCATGTTCTTGCCATTATTTTCAAACCCAAGCTCTTTAATATCTCTTTCAAGTGTATGCCATCTGTTTCCTATTACCCTCTCTCATCTACTTACACATATCTTTCATTACTGTCTGTGCAGAAATTCCATTCCAGACTCACTAATGTGGTTGTTTTCCCGTTGATACATTTTTAATGTGTTCCTTACTTTTGTGTCTTTGCTATAGACTAGAAACAACCCCCACCCCCACCCCACAATCCTCTCCTTCAAACTTTAAAATGCCTATTTATTATAAAATCCCCTGGTTAGTGCAGTAGTCTTTAACAATTGCTAGACTTCAAGACAATGGATTAATTCAATGTCTTTTTTAGAGTTTAGGTATATAACATCTTCTGCAGGCATTGAGCAAATTTTATATCCTATATTTTAATATGTATTTGCCCTGTATTTCCCACTCATGTATAAATTTCAATTACTCTTAATATTCTTCATAATACCTAATAAAATGCCTTTCACAAATCAGGAAAGAGCAAAACATCAATTTTTATGTTTTCTGGTTGATTATTGACCAGTAGCTGGTTTTTCAAATTAATCTATACACTTTCGGTAACCAGCAAACTTATAAAATCTGATGACATTTTGTCATATCTTTTCTACTCTTCTGATAGGGAAAAGCTACATCTATATGTTGTAATTTTTATCTGTGATACTATAAGATAGGCACACTAAAAATTTGCTATAGTAAAAAGTCTTAAAATAAAATGTGTAGCCATGTAGAAGCTAATCTGCTTGAAAACATTTCAGGGTGATAGACCTGAGTATGTGTAAATTGTCTAAGAGGATAAGCCCCTAGGTAGTTGGTTGGGATCTCAATATATTCCTTGGAAACAAGCATCATAAATAAAGATATGCCTTCTTGAGCTATCCACGAATATTTCCACTCTTTTTTTGAATAGTAAATCATGTTGAGAAAGCATATATAAGCATGTTAAGGCATATTTTGAGATGACAATACATTGTCAGCACATTTACAGATGCTACTATTAGAGAAAGTGCATGATCGGTGCAAAGAAGCACTGACCTAGAATTAAAAATTGTTTTCAAAGTTATGCCAAACCCCATGCAACTACATTCAGTATTCATAGGATCACTGTGGTTGGAAGTTGTATCTGTTTATAAAAATGTAATGCATTTGATAGACACTGTAAGATTTTTTTAGCACAGTAGTATAGCTGATGAGGGCATTTTTAATTATTATCTTTTTAAATTATTAATTAATGGCTGAATTTAAACTGTAACTACTTCTAGCTACCTAATGGTATTGAAGTGATGTATGACCACCTGAGAAATACTTTATGCCATTCTGTTTTTTCCAGACAGGGTTTCACTCTGTTGCCTGGGCTTGAGTGCAGTGTTGTCATCATAGCTCACTGCAACCTTGAACTCCTGGGCTCAAGCAATCCATCTGCCTCAGCCCCCTGAGTAGCTGGGACTATAGGCATGCACCACCAACCTGGTTAATTTTTCTTTTTCTTTTTTTTTTTTTCTGAAGAGACAGAGGCTTGCTGTGTTGCTCAGGCTGGTCTCGAACTCCTAGCCTCAAGCAGTCCTCCCACCTCAGCCTTCCAAAGTGCAAGGATTATAGGTATGAGCCACCATGCCCAGTCCACTTTACACTACATTAAAGGAAGATATTATACCTTTCTAAAAATCTCACATCAAAGACAAGTATGTTGTATCATAGACAGGTAAAAAGAACAAGCTATACAGAGTTCAAGTGAAATGAAACTGTAAAACAAATGAATAAATTAATCAAGTCCACTTATGATTGGTTAAATTAAAAAGAATAACTTGGTATTAAATGGGTATATAGTATAATTCACGTTCAAGACTGTGTGTTCAGAAAAATAATAAATATTCTAAACACAAATATAATGAAATCTACAGATATGAACTTTTGATGTGGTGCGAAGAGAATTTGTGGTAGACTAATACTCCTTTGCAACTAATTAAGAGAGAAAATTGGGAAATGTAACTTCACTTGGGCTAGCAGTTGCTGATATTACCTATTTTTATATTTAATTGTCGTTGCTCCTAAATGACATTGAGCTTATGACATTGTACTAAAAATAAATTTTTCCCTTGACAAGAAAAATCTTCCAACATAAATAGAATGTTACCTAATTTAAAAATAAAAAATAAATTGTTTTTAAATGTTCTGTATTTGTGTTGATAGTGATAATTTATAGTCCTAATCTCATCTCTCTTATATTTTGCTTTTTCTTTCTTTATGGTTATTGTTTCTATGAGTTTGTTCTATGTTTTAGAGTGTACATATGTGTAATACGTATGTACATGTTCTGGTAAGAGGAGAGATGGACACTGAGTGCAGAAAAGTATCTTTAATTTTCATTGTCTTGTATCTCAGCAGTGAAAATCTAGTTCATTCTCATGTAGCCCTTAATCTTTGCCATAATATATTTGCAGAATCCTGTTTATCCTCCAAATAATTGAATGTATAGAAATTTAGTCATTGCCCAGTAAGATAGTGTAATAGCATTTTAAGGTTGCTGATACTAAATGCAAGCTTTGTATAATCTCTAATCAGAGAGCATCTTGATATGTATTTTAATTCATTACATGTTGCCTGAATGATTTGATTGTGCTCCTGAAATAACCTCTGGAATTTTTTGAGGGCTTGAAAATAGTTTATTTCCTTCTCTTTATCTGCTGAATGCATATTGCATTTTGAAGACTAACAGAGTGAATAACACAGTATTTAAGCTTCAGCATGAACCAATATTATGCAAGAAAAAATAAATTATATAATAACATATCTAAACATTATATGGAGTAAGTAGGAAAAGACCTGGCCTAAAAGAAAAGTTGAAATGACTATTACTCTATAATATATTTGCAGTTTATATTTGCAAAGTGCAAATTACCACATGAAAACCAAAAAATAAAGGCACATATCTAGGAATCTAGCACAGTGCTATATATACACTTGGTATTTAGTACATGTTTATTAATGATGATAAATCCTAAATATTTCAAATATGTTTTTAGTATTGAACTATATTTTCTGCATTATATGCACAATTGCTTTATTTTCAGTATACTGTAGGTTTAAAAAAATAATTCTTTAGTATTGGTACCCTGAAATTTATCTTCTGAAAGCCTTCCTACACAGAGGCAAATCTTCATTGATTTTGTGATTTAAGCATAGTCCAATGTATTCAATACAATTTCCCATTGGCTTTGTTGAATTCTACAATATATTATGTCTTTCACATTGCTACGACATATTACTTTTCCTAGAGGAATACATCAGCTTGTAGACTTTCAATTACTTCCCATTATCTATAAAATATCTCCACACGATTTTTTTTATTCCCTTTAAGAAAAACTACCTAGAGCACAAGTCAATAATTTCCCTCCAACTTTCTTAAACTTCTCTTTTGTTACTTATTTCTCTTTCTCTGTAGATTGCCTCCCTATGTTCTAGAATTCAAGAGTTCATAATTTTTCATTCCATTTCCACACTTTCCAACCAAATAACAAGTTTCATTAATATCGTCAAAAGTTCTGCTCACAGAAGTGAATGTCCTCGAAAGGAGAATATCAATGTTTTTGAAAGATATAATAATTTATCTCAATCCCCTTTTTACTATTTTAATGGCTTTTAATAAAACTTTGGAAAGAATAATTTATTCATCTTGTTTTCCTAAGTGAACTCAAGAATATTTAGAAAAACACCAAAGGCATTTATATCATTTTAATAGTAAGTAGGTGAGTTTTAGAATTGTTAGGAAAATTTAGTAGATGAAAATATTAATGAAACTTGTAGAGGCCTAAATTTAAAAAAACAAAAGTTACTTTACTACTGCAGTTATTTACATGGATAATAAACATCATCAAGAAAAAACTACAAAGGTAATAAAAGGATATTGAGCTCAGAAGGTTTCTCCTTATTTTGTAAACCTTAATTTTTAGCATTTCCTCATGTAAAATTTCTTGCTCTGATTGTTTGAACAATTCGGTGTCAATTTCTTTAATGACTTTGTCTATGTTATCCACCTGTTTGAATCCTTTCTTATCCTTTGAGACGGGATTAACCATCTTCTCCTTAAAGAACCTTGTGCTAGCTTCA
The DNA here is from genome assembly GCA_963575035.1 of Avahi laniger. Lineage (NCBI taxonomy): Eukaryota > Metazoa > Chordata > Mammalia > Primates > Indriidae > Avahi > Avahi laniger. Next base: position 13,822 of record CAUYSK010052151.1, read on the forward strand.
AGCCTTAGTTGACTGTTGCTCTTCTCTACTCCAATAACATCCTCAGGTTATTTCTACTTAGCATTTACTAAGATCACATGCTTTTTATAAGCTTTTACATCTCCCGTTATATTGTAAATATCTTGAATGTTTCAGTCCTAATCAATTTAGGAAATTGACCAATTCCTAGAAGATAGTAGGTCCTCAACAAATAGTGTACTGGCTGTTTTATTTCTGGCCTTCACTTACTTGGCATCCATATAAAGTATTTATTAATTGATTCTTAATTAATATAATGTATTAATTTTATTTTTAATATAAAATGCTTATATGTTTTGAAAATCATAATGAATCACACACCTCCTTTCTAATAGGCTGCATCAAAAAAATTGAAGAGGAACAATGCAGTAAATATGTCCTACAGGGTTTTTTAAATATTGAACATATTTCGTGTGCCTCCTCCCATTCTCTCAGGGCCATTATTTCCCTCAGCCACATACTCTGCCTTGGATGCCACTGAGCACAGCTTGGGCCCATGTGGTTTTGCTGTCCGGGGCATATGAGATGTTTGCCTGTTCAGGCTGGGATCTCTCGTTTTGCTATTTCTGTACAATCAGAACAATATGCTGCATGGCCTTACTTCTTGTCTTCTCTCACCACTTCTCTACTGAATGAATCAACCTTCACAGATCATGTGATCTGACTTTCTGAGTAACTATACAAAGTGTAGAATACAAATATTAGAATTGGAGTTTTTTCCCCATGGAGAGATACTGACCTTTGAGAAGGAAATCTCTCTTTTTCCCTCTCCTTGACTATCTCATGTTGCTGAGGTATGTCCTTTGTTGCAGAGTGGGTGACTTGTTAAACAACTAGCTGTGTCTTTTTGCAGCTGCTGGTGAGCTTGGTAAAATGAGTTTGCATTGCTTTCTGCTCTTTTCTGCTCTGCCTCCATTTTCCTCATTCTTGTTGGTTGCCCTGGGATTGTACCTTCTCAATCAAAGACTATCAATTATCCTCATTCTAGGTTTTGTTTTCTAGGGATCAGGTCTAAAACAGGATGAAGATAAACAATGTTAGCTTGATAGAAGAGAATATGCTTTAAATGAATAAAAAATATTGTGTATTCAATAATAACAGAAATCTTATCTTTGTCGGAAGGGAAATTTTAGCACTTTATACTGTTACATGTAGATCTAATAAGACTCTACAGTCAAAACTCCAAAAATTTGTGCATACGCTTTTACTATTTTGTGCGTAGTTGGTGCTGAGATAGACAAAAATATCAATAGGTGTTGACTAAGAAAAGAAAAGCTAGTAACATGTTTAAAATATATAACTAATTTAGAGGAATATCATATCCCAAATATATTTGGAATAAATTCGAAGGATAGAAAACCAAGTGACCCTTAATTCTATGCATCATATATTGGTGTCCTATACAGAGTCGAAGAATGAAAGACATGTGCATATCTCCCTTCCCACTTGCCCTTTTCTGTATTAGTCATTGAGAGCCTCTCACTTAAAGGCTTGGAGGAAAAGCATGAACAAAAGGTATAATCAAATACAGAAAAGTAGACATTTGCTACAATTGCTGCCTGACGAAGCCATAAACTGTACATGAGCATTAGAGACATATGCCTGCCGCAGTAGGGGTAAATAAAATAGTCCTGCTAGCTCAGAGCCCATGAAGCAAGAAATCCCGTGGCGTCTTCTGAAAGTCCAATATAGAAAGTGAGGTGTTCGCTGTGTCCAAATATGTGCACTGGTTGCTTTTTTATTTTTTAAATAGGAAACCCATCATCTCTGCAAGAGTGGCCTGTTTATCAATATTGGCACCCTGAAGGCACCTTAATCTGCTTGAAAATGACATTGAATTTGATGTTATGATATGCTTCAAAAGAGTATCTCTGTACACAGAGAAGGGATGCAGTTCAGCAATCCTAGCTTCCTGTGGCAGAAAGAAAGAATTTAACCGAAGTGTTGGCGTGGGGCTGTGCATGGCTGGCAGACAACTCAATATCAACACGGAGTGGTAGGAGGAGAGAAGAAACAAAAGTGCATCATCACCCGATGTTAATAAAGACTTCAAAATGGATGGCAAAGGTGTAACTTTTAAAGGCATTGACCTATAGGATTCCAACTTACTATTTTTCAAAGTAAAAAGAAAAAATTGCGGGATAAGAAACTTTTCTAGAGAAAATTAAAAACGAATATCGAATATTTGAGTACAGTGTTTCTATGGATAGTACTAGTGTGCTTTTAAAATATATTTGAAGGAATAATGGGATATTTTTTATTATTAATTTATTTTTACAACTGCTGGTGTCATTTGAAATCTAAAGCCCGGTAGGTAGGTGAGAGAAAGTGAGCAGCTGTGCAAAAAGTATGACCAAGGAATATTTATACGCTCATTTTGAAAAGGATCCTTTGCTTAGTCTGTCATAGGATAGAGAGAACTGATATGACGTCCAGGGTAAATTTCTTCTCCGTCACAGATTTTTCTAGTGATCTTAATTGAGGAATCTTTTTCTTTTATCTGTTCCTCTAAGGCAAAACATAAAATATACTACAAACAGCCCTTGTCATCCTGTAAGAAACATAGCATAGGTATCCTAACTGAAAAAAAGAAAAATCGTTAGAAATTAACTGAAAATCTATGGTTAAAAAAGATAAAACTTGTTACATGTTTTCATGGAGGTAGCATGAGGCTTAAAAGATTTTGAAGAATGGAATGAACACTACATTTGGTAAGATACAATATATACAAATAAATAATTAACTTCTATCTCTTCTTAAAATTTTGTTTTACACTAGATATTTCAGAATAAATAATGCAATAAATTAGCGCAGCATATAAGGTCTACCAGAACCAGTCTCCAGATTACATTCCCACCGTATCTCTCATTCAACTCTCCAATTCTGTAGCCAAATCACTGATCTCAAATTCACAAAGCATTTTATTCATCTTTGCCTTTGTTTATGCTCTTGCCTGTACTTGGCATTCCCTCTTCCACACTCCCTCTCTCATCTACCCACTTCCCTTTTCCATTCAGCAAATTCCTACCCATTTTTAAAGGTGACACATTTTCTATAACTTCCTAAGATCATCTGTCATCCACTAAATCTAGAAATTATTTCTTCTACTAGGCAGAACCGATTATTCCCACAAATGTATCTCATTCAAATTTTAATTATGCCTCTACTTTAGCCCTTGTCATATTGCATTGTCATTAGTTGCTACTGCATTATTTTTCTTTAGCTCTTTATGGAAAAAAATTGAATCTTGATTTTCTTTGTATATCCGTCACCTAGTACAGGGCTTAGCACATGATTACGGTTTGCAATAAATAGGGTTGGATTGATGAACATAAACATTTTTAGAAATGTTTCATTGCTTACATTTTAAATTTTTATTGTGGTAAGAACATTTAGCATGAGATCTACCCTCTTAACAGATTAACCATTCAATACAGTATTGTTATCTATAGTTTTTATATTTATTTGTTCATATGTCGTACAGCAGATCGCTAGAACTTATTCATTTTTGCATAACTGATGAATTAATTGGGTATATAATTCTAGAATTATAATTTTTTTCCTTTAAAATTCTAGATATGGTAATATCTTTTTCCAGAAACAAGAAGAAATTTAGGCCAATATCACTTTCTTTTTTAAATTATTGTTTTTCATCCCAAATGTTTTATCCTTGTTATGCGTTTGACCACAGTTTTCTCTGATATGCCTCTCTGTTCATTGATAATTTCTGTGATTTTCTCATCAAATTATTCTTTTCATAACCTCATCATACTACTCTGTAAATAAATTATAGATATTTCTTTATATTCCTACATAGAATAAATGCCTTACAAAAATAACATGATTTGTGAGGATTCAAGATTATTTGTAGGGTTTTTTTTCTGGATTAAAAAAATACTCAAGTTAGTGTCTTGCATATAATTATCTTTCAAAATAAAATTTTGCAATAAATCAATAAACAATTAAACAATGGTTACTTATCTTTCCTAGTTTTATAAAAACTAAAATAAAATTATTAATAGATGCAATTTTTTCTAATTTTTAATAACATGCATCCTTTAATAAAATGTACTTGGTTATGTTGAATATTTTTTTTTATTTCAGGGTATTATGAGGGTATAAACATTTCGGTTACATTTTATTATTTTTATGTATTGTTAAATAGATGCTGAAACACAATAGGCTATCAACAAACTATTTTCTAATTGAATGACTTGATATGCCAATCAAAATCTTTGTTTAATTTCCATGTTTGAAAAGACTGAATTTATCAGAGCTCTGGTAGCCGTAGAGGGTACCTTTTCCCATTCCTGATATCTGGCTTGCATTCTGAAATAGTAAAATATGTAAATCCTCTAATGGGAAAATTATTTTTATAATGATGGTATGAAAAACAAGCCTTCATAATCAAGCACATCTCAATTTCACATTTACTACTTAGAGGAGGATGACAAAAGACATTCATCTTATGTTTCTTATCTGTAAAATGGAATCTCATCCTTGTATTGGAATTTAATATGAAAATAAGTAAACAGATTACACGTCATTGACCCCAAACATATTTTTAGTGAGAAAAAAAGTGAAAATTGTTATAATCGAATTAACTTTTATTTGTAAAATCACTTTTAATTGGAAGATTAAGAATAGCAATAGAAAACTAGAAAGTCCTCATATTTTGTTTTTAAAAAATCTTGTACGTTTTAAAGTTTTGTTAGAGGATATTTTATGTAAAACAAGTAGTTTTATCTATCTACTTATTGCAGCTCTTTAAGGCAGTTTAAAATGTGTTATAGGAAGGATGTTGAGAACATATGTCCTTTCAGGATAGTTCAAAAGAAGGCTGAAGAGTTTGGCAAATTTAGTTAAATCTACTTGTATTTCTCTATTTTAGTAAATAAAATAGTTGCCTTCCCCAATCTTTTAACATCCTCCCCCATACTTAGGGGCACTTCCAATGATTTGGCAATTTGTTAGTAATAGGAAGAATAGTATAGTATATAATCAAAACTTGATTTCCTGTCTGATTTGATTACAAGGTACTGATTAAACCAAAGCTAGCAAATTCCATTTAATTCAGTGATTAGGAGAGCGGTGTTTTCCCATACATCTTTTCAGAGACCATTCAATGCAGGTAAGATTCCCTGTCCTTTTTGATAGGGAGACCTGAATTAGGCTTTAAATAATGTATTCATTTCTTTTCAATGTGAATTTAGTAACAGCCTTTTAGGTTTTCCTGAGAAAACTGGGACTATATGTCCCTGGGTAAATGAAACCAAAGCAATTTCTTTGTCTCTTGGGTTTAATGACATTTATTACTTCAGAGTCTTGACAAGTCCCATTATTACATTTCACTTTCTGAGTAGTGACAGTATGCTAAGCCTGGCACCTGACATAGCATTAGATATCTTGCCCAGTAGGTTTACAAGTCAATTCATTAAACCAAATCATTTTCATTAGAATGCTGGCCTCATGTGTTAATACCAGCACCGAAATAAATCATTTTATTCTATCCATTATGGTAAGTGATACATCTGATACATTTATTAAGTTAAAGCGTTCTCTCAAATTCTCATGTTCAGTTAGTCTTGTCACCACTCTCTATGTTGGTGACTCTCTCAGGAATCATTACCTATAAGGATAAATTCCCAACTTTGTTTCCTGGTACTTATGGTCGTCCACTGTGAGGTCACAGACTGCATTTCCAGCCTCATCACCTACTAATTCTGTACACAATATTCCATGACAACGAGGCTGCCCTACTCATAGTTCAAACATCTGCTAGGCACACTGCTGCCTTCCCAATATTTCTTCATCCAACCTGAAGCCTCTTCACCTCCTCTTTATTTACTCAAACTATTCTTCCTTCCTGATCAGATTCAAATCATCCTCTTTCATGAAGAGTCTCCCTTCCTACTTGCTACCGACACCTTTCCTTTGTGAAAAATATGTTCTGCTGACAACAAACCTTTTGATGTTGTCTTTTCTATGTTGTTACCGTGAGGCTGGCAAAAAAAAAAAAGAAAGAAAGAAAAAATTATAACCAGTTATTTTAAACATACAACAACTCCTCTTACAAACAAACAAACTACTGTGTTGTTACTTAACAGGTGTCATTATGCTCATTTCCCAGGTGAGTATTCCTTGAACTTCTAATTTGGCTTTTGTGGCATGTAAGGATATAAACTGCTTCGTTGGAGTTTTTCATATCCACCCGAAATTTAGTATCACATAGAGAACTGTATTCAGATTTAAAAAATGCCTCATATCAGTACTTGCATATCCCATTTTGCCTGGAAGCAGTGGAGGGTAAAGGCATCTAAAGGCATCCTTAATGAATCAGCTCTAAATTGTTGAATCATGTATTGGTGGTCACTCTTCTCATTTCTTTGAATCCCCCCAGGTGATGACATGCCTTAGACAATAATTGCTTCCAGCTACATTTTCTATAATCAGTGAAAAACATTCCCAGGTAAAGTGATATTTCTTAAATGCCCAATGTGTATAGGAGCTTCTATAAATCCCTAATCTCCAATTCAACTGTATAGCTCCGTGTGTGCTATATATTCCTTGAATATTTGTGAGCCGCTGTAAAGTTCAATTTTTGGATGTGTCAACAGCGCTCTTATGCTAGCACTTGCACACATTTTTTTCAGGCATTATGGTACAAAATTTTTAAATGAACTGGAAAATATTGATTAAAGTAAAGCCACAGTAAACTGCACAGACCACACATCATACTCAAGTTTTGAGAATGACGTGCTTATTGTCTAAGTGTTGGTGATACAGTACAAGAAAATTCTTGACTATGAATACACAGAACAGTTGCATTTGCTACCTTTCATTGGCGAAGAGCATAAGACAGGAATAAAATGTATTATAGTATAATCTAATAGTTTGACACATATATAGGTAATATATGTGTATATATATTACATATCTATCTTCCATACATACATATAAAATGTTTCAGAGAAAAATAGCATATAATAAAATAGTTTCCCCAGGTTATCAGAAAAATAGATAATGCATATATTGAAAACTAAAGCCACAATATGCATAGGTGAATATGTTTGCATAATTACCTTAGTTGATGATTTACTACTTCAGTGATTCTGATGAGTCAATATAATGCTGATAATATTTATTAAAAATTTGCATTATAATTATAAAATAATGTTAACACTTAAACCCACATCCCATGTATACTACTTTGATGGTTTTTTGATACGTGAACAAACTTTGCTAGGCTACAGTCCTTAAACACTAGTGTATGTGTTGCTATGAAGGTATTTCATAGATGTGATTAAAATACATAATCCATTAACTTTGTGTAAAAGAGATTTTCCTAGATAATCTAGATGTGCCTTATTTAATTAGTTAAAATGCCTTAGAGTAGAGTTGAGGTTTCCCTAATGAAGAAGAAATTCCATCTGTGGATAGTAGCTTTAGCCATGAGCAAAAGGTTCCAGCTTGCCTTTGCTGCTGGCCTTCCCTATGAACTTTGGACTTGCCTAGCCAGCCCTCATAACCGTGTAAGCCAATTCCTTACAATAAATATATGAATATATATCTCCTACTGGTTCTGTTTCTCTGGTTAAACCTTGATGGAGAAAATTATGTACACTGAGTGCATCTGTACAAATATTTATGTATATAGGTTTACACACATACATAGAAATACACTAAGAGATATTAATACAGAGAGTATATAATACATCTCCTCTATTAAGGTAATACTTTAAAGAGCAAAAATGAGGACAATTATCAGTTGCCCTGGAACACAGGAGTAAATTAGGACAGTTCAAGACAGGCTGGATACATTTGATTATTGTATATTTAAAAAAAATGACAAAACACAGAGCTTCAAATGGCTTTTAATTATCCTAAATTAAAATCAAGTGTGTGTGTGTATGTGTGTGTGTTTGCGTGTGTGTGTTTCAGCAGATGAGTTCATTATATTCTTGAGTCTCCCAAAATGTTCATGATCCTAAAATGTTAAGAATCACTGAATTTTCTTTTCTTGTCCTCTGCAAATGGCTGTATCATATTATCCTATATTGGATTCAGTTTCTACCATCGTCCACATTTTATGATGTGCCTATTACATACTCTAAAGATTTCATGTCTTTCTTTGTATTCTAATCCCAAGAGGATCATTCCTTCACTGTCACCCATTTAATTGGCACCTATATTGTAACACATACTTTTCTATACCTCGGGATATGAAGATGAGTGTGATTAATCCAGTAATCACAGAACTTATTAGCTAGTGAAAATGTAGGCAAAGATACAAAAAGCATGTTGGATTTCTCCTAATCTTCTGATGTTCCAAGGACTTAATATAGTATTAATAAACCCATTAGCAATAGTGAGAACACTGTTCGCAATTTGGACTCTGAAAATGGGCTATACTATTGGTTACATGATCCTGAGCTCCATTATCTCAACAGCAACTTTTCTTTCTAGTCTTTATAACTATACTACTCAGTTTCTGTACATTGATCTCTATCTGTCCTGGCTTAAAGTGACCATGATATTTGTCTATATAGAAAAAATCACACTCAATTATGACACTATCTTTTTGTAAATATGTTCTGCTACTGGTCTGCTCTCTCTGCATGTTGGTGGGCCATGGTGTGGGTATCTATCTTATCTTTGGATTTTCCTAGAGAAAACCATCAGGCATACCACAACTCTCCCCATACTCCATGCACCCTCTGCCATTTCCAGAATTACAGAAAAATTTCTCTGTGGTTACTTCAGCTCTCCAATTTCAATCACCCCTGAATGTGTAGGAGTTAGTATTTAAAGTGATTTCTTAGCATGTATCAGTCCTTAAACTCACTCCAACTTTGAGAAACGTTTTTACCAAATATAGTCCATATATCTTGGCTATAATTTTTGAATATATTTTTTTCTGATCTAAAAACAGATACTAGTCTTCTGCCCTTGACTTTCAAAGTATTAATACATGTGATTCATGGAATAATACTGTTATATAAGGAAGAGATGTAGTTCTACTAAATAGAGACACAGAGTTTTACTAAACATTGCCCGTATTTTTTTTTATCATATCAAGTCATTATACCAAGGTATCTTCATTTTACGACAATCACATAATAATTTTAGACTGCAAGGTAATTCAACATTGCCCATATTTCTGCAACTTTGCCATTACTGTGGTATGTCTACACCATAAATCCATCCCATTATATTCTTGAACAGTAGAGAAGTGTATTTTTGGTTTGACTTCTCAGGTTTTTAAATGATTCTGAAAGGATATCCTTGAAATGAAGGATAAAACCGTTACTGAATAAAACATGAAATCTAAATATATGTAGCCTAAAAATATGAAATTCCCTAAGCAACAACAATTAAGAGAATGATATTCTATTATGATTTATACTGTTAAGACTAAGGCATCATTCTTTATGATTTTAAGAGCACCGGCCTCAAATACAATGAAAGTATGTAAAACAATGTGCATACCAATTTCCAGGAAGACAATTTGGCCTTAAAAATATCTGATGGACTTCAAATTACAAATTAAATATTACATCTGTGATGCTATGAAAATCAGTTCATATCTTAGAACCACCATCTTTAAATGTCATAAGAAAAGATAGGGTCCAAATCAACTTTGTGATTATTGCCTACTTCTTTGTAAACCTTGGATATATTCTCAGCGTAATGTTAGCCATTGTTCATGAAAATTATAGCAACTCAAAACAAGAAGTCTTATTTAAGTAATAGTGTCTTAAACTTTTTAAGGAAATTTATTCTGCTAGCCAACATGAATTACCAAAATTGATGAGAGCAGTGTAGTTTATCCAAGGTATCATAATTTTTTATTGTGTCATTCCTGAGAGATTAGAAATTGCATACATTTTTGCAATCTCTTGTATTTAAAAAAAGTAGAAGAGATTACATTTCCATAACCAACTATTACTATTTCAGAAAATGTAATTTTTTGTAAAAGAACTATTCTCTTGTTTTTTCTATCTTTTCTTTCTTAAACAGCAAAGTAATCTCTCTCTCCTTTTTTTTTTCCTTTGATAAGAACACCATTGAAAGCTTTTGGAAGAAACCCTAAACAGGAATCTGAGCTTTCTTTTGAAGGCTACAGTTTATAGAGGGAACATATGTCTTTGAGAAGCAAAGGAAAACCACAACATCTTTTTAAACCAAAAGACAAAATATAAAATTTTCCAAAGTCCTCAAAATGATTCTCCAGTATTATATTTTCCATAGTTTATAAGCTATCTTTCCTCTCTGGAAATAAAACATGCTTATTTTTGCTTTACTCCTTGTTCTTTATTTTCCTCACTGGTTCCTATCTTCCTTCAAAAAGAATGTATTCTGCAAGATGTAAGGTATGACCATTAGATCTTTAAAAGCTATACTTTGACCTTAATGAGACCATTCTCAAATCTTCAAATGTTGACCTCTGTCTCTTACTTTAGACAAACCTCCAAATTAAATAAATCTTAATAATTCTTTACAGCTCATTTTTCAAATTCTTCTGCTGTCTAAAGTGTACCTTGTCTCTCTATTCCCCTTCTTGTGGGCACGGGATTAAATTAATGCTTAATATAATGCCTCACACTTAGTTGGTATTTTAAAAGTGTACAATATAGAGGTTCACATTTTTTGCTGAAAACATTATTTTTTTGCTCTATTCTTTCTTTGCAGGGATTGAGTCTTCGACTTCTTCCAGTTTTTTCTTGGAATCCTCCTTTTATATTCATTTTATAAATAAATTATTTCAAATGACAACTAAGAAAAAAAAACTTATTTCTATTATAGGTTTGTTCCCATCCATAAAGAAAATCAACATCAGAATTATCTTCCTAAAATACAAATTTTGTTAAGGTACTTTCATTCTCAAAATTTTCAATGGTCACTAAATATATCCTCTTGGCTTTTCACCTAGCAATATAAATATCATAAGCCCTGAATAACATGCCTGCTTTTCTATCTGTACTTGTCTCTTTTTTTTTATTTCAGCATATTATGGGGGTACAATGTTTAGGTTACGTATGTTGCCCTTGCCCTCCTTCCCCCGCTAAGTCCGAGTTTCAAATATGTCTATTCTTC